>CM048632.1:267149-514539 GCA_026413565.1 Aythya baeri
GGTAGATGCTCAGGAAGAGCCCGAAGTGCAGGAGCTGCAGTTCGTGCTTGTCTGCAAATGGCAGAAGGAGAAACTCACTTTCCCACTGAGCTGATGTTGGACATGGAGGCCTTTCCAAACATGAAAAAATCATTAATAAATTAAAAAAAATAATAAAATAATACATTAAATACATTAAAAAATAAAAAGCTTTAATAACGAAGACATACCAGAGAAAAACTTGTTCCATTTTTATTATAACAACTCCCTGAAAACAATTTTCCCCTTTCAGACAGATGTTTAACAGGTCACTTTCATATGCTCTGCTTGATGCTGCCTGGGGGTGTCCCAGGAACAGGGGACTCTGCTGTGTTCAATGCAGGAACAAGTCCTGCCCCATATCCAGGAGTAAAGAGGAACATGGGGTAATCTCAGACTCAATCACCTCCATGATAAAGAACTTTTGTGTTGTTTGTATTGTTATTTTGTATTTCCTTATTGTTACTGATAATTCACCCAACTGCACAGCAGGGCTGTGAGGGATTTATTTCTTGTTTTCTGTCCCTAGCTGCCCACCCCACTCCTGAGGACTTTTTTCTAAGGCATAAATCCCGTGCAGTTCAAGTGAAACCTTGTGGATCCTCAGACCCACAAGGGATGGTGCCTTTAGGTGCAATGTCCTTTAGATAGAACAGACAAGACTGGTCTCATTTGACCTGTGCCTCATTTGACACTTTGTGGTGCAAGACAATTGCATTCAGAGAATCATATAGGCATAGAATGAATATCCTGACATGGAAAGGACCGACACAGACAACCAAATCCCTTACCCCCGAATTGGTACATGAACACCCAAAAATCTGTCACATATGCCTGAGGGGTTGTCTCAAATGTTTACATTTGAATTCTGGCAGCCTGTGACCACTTCCCCTGTGGTGCCTGTTCCAGTGCCTACAAAACCACTGACAATGCTGGGAGTAAAGGAATCCCAGAGTTCAAAGGGCACATCTCCAGACCCTGTCCCTGTCCCTGTACCCCCTAACCAGCCAAGCACACTGAGGGCTCACTCTATATGTGCATCTGAAGAAGCCCCATCCCCTACCAGCCTGGAAACAAGAACAGCAGCATCACGGCACATGGTGGAGAAGCCAGCAGGAATGCCAGCGATGTTACTGCCAGGGAGGCAAGGCCGGGGAGGGACAGTGACGGACACTCCAGCAGACCACTTCTCTGCTGCAGCTCTGCCTGACGAGGAGTCAGCTCCTGCTGGGGACACCAGGGGCTTAGGGCAGAGGCTGTGCTGGTGGGACAGGAGAGCCCAGGGGCCCTCCACTCACACAGCATTTCTGGCAGCAGCTCCCTCTCCCTGCCTGCCCATGTCCCTGCTGGGAGCTGGTTCTGCGTCCACGTTTCCTCCCTGTCCAAGTGTCCTGCAGACCCCATCTCACAAGCTGTGTGCTCAGATTCACTCAGATTCCCCTCCACTGCAGGGAATCTGAATGCGGAGGAAATCCAAGAAAAGCCTTTCCTTTCAAAGTAAGCCAAGCCCCAGGTGGAACAGGACTCTCACTCCAAATTAAAGCAAACTGTGTCCTGCGTGCTGTTGTGCAAAGGAGTGGAGAAAAATGTTTTAGGGATATCAATCGCGTGGCATAGCAGTAGGCTGCCTTTGACTCTCCAGTTTGTATTGATGGGGGAGGGAGATATCATTTGGGATGCTGGGGATAAGGTATGGGATGACATTTCATCTCACTCACCCCAGCTGAACATTAGAGCCGACAAAGGATGCCCAGAGCCTAGAGAGAGAACAGAGCTTAACAGGAGAGCTACCGTAGGCCCACATGGATGAGTTAAAGTCGCCCCATCCAGAAAGGCAGATGCATTGGGAGCCCAACTCAAATGTTTCTATGTAAATGCATACAGCATGGGGAATAAGGGGAACTGGAGGTGTGAGTGCAGTTGCAGGGTTATGATCTCGTTGCAGTGACTGAAAGATGGCGGGACATCTCCCATGAACAGGAATGTGGCCATGGACAGCTCTGTGATTTTAGTGAGGGCAGGCCAGGAAGGTAAGGTGGTGTAGTTGCTCTTTTTGTGAGTGAGCAACTGGAACCTATGCAGCTCTGCCTAGGAGGGGGACAAAGTGCAAGTCGAGAGTCTATGGGTGAGGATTAAAGGGCAGGCCAACTGGGGTGATGGTGTGGTGGGTGTTTATTACAGGCCACCAGATCAGGAAGAGGAAGTGGATGAGGCCTTCTGCAGGCAGCTGCAAGTTGCCTTACGTTCTCAGGCCCTGCTTCTTATGGGGGACTTAATCCATGCAAATATTTGCTGAGGAGACAACACAGCTCAGAAAAAATGGTCCAGGTGGTTGCTACAGACCACTGCAGATAACTTCTTGATGCAGGAAGAAAGTAAGCCAACAAGGAGAAGGGTGCTGTTGGACCTGGTGCTAACAAAAAGAGATGGTCTAATTGGAAACATGAAGGTTGAGGGCAGTCTTGGCTGCAGTGATGTTGGAGTTCAAGATCCTGAGAGGAGGGATCAGGCCAAAAGAAGGACTGCAAGCCTGGATTTCAAGAGAGTTAACTTTGACCTCTTCAGGGACCTAATTGGAAGAATCCCCTGGGCCAGGGCCTGAGAGGGAAAGGGGGTCCAGGAGAGCTGGCTGATATTCAAGCACCACTTCCTCCAAGCTCAGGGTTGGTGCATCCTTACAAGAAATAAGTCGAGCAAGGGGGCAGGGAGACCTGCATGGATGGGCAAAGAGCTCTTGGGAAAACTTAATCAGAATAAGAAAGCGTTAATGATGTGGAAGAAGGCACAGGCAACTTGGGTGGAATTTAGGAACATTGTCAGAGAATGCAGGGGTGCAATGAGGAAGGCCATGGCCCAGTTAGAATGAAATTTAGCAAGAGACATCAAGTATAACAAGAATGGATTCTTCAAACACATCAGCAGCAAAAGGAAGACTGAGGAAGGTGGGTACCTTGGTGATGGTGGATACACAGAAGGCAGAGTTACTGAATGCCTTCATTGCTTTGGTCTTCACTGCTAAGGCTGGAACCCAAGCACTACTGAGCCTGGAAACAACAGGGAAAACCTGGAGGGTAGAAGACTTTCCCCAAGTTGAAGGGGATTGGGTTAGAGGTTATTTAGACAAGTCGGACACCCAGAAATCTATGGGCCCCAATGGGATGCAACTGAGGGTGCTGAGGGAACTGTCAAACATTATTGCTAAGTCTCTCTCTATCATCTTCAAAAGGTCTTGGATAAGCACATGGAGGAAAAGAAGGTGATCAGAAGCAGTCAACATGAATTCAAGGGAAGTTGTGTTTGACCAACCTGATAGCCTTCTACATTGAGACTAATGGCTGGCAGGATGAGGGGAGAACAGTGGATGTTGTCTACCTTGACTTCAGCAAGACTTTAGACACTGTTTTCCATAACATCCTCCTGGGCAAGCTCTTGGATTGTGGGATCCATGAGCGCACAGTGGGGTGGATCGAGAACTGGCTGAATGGCAGAGCTCTGTGTTGTGCTCAACAGTGCCCCCAGGGGTCAGTACTGGGTCCAGTGCTATTCAACTTATTAATCAGTGACCTAGATGAACGGGCAGAGTGCACCCTCAGCAAGTTGGTGGGCAATACAAAGCTTGTCAAAGTGGCTGGCACATCAGAGGCCTGTGAGGCCACTCAGAGGGAGCTGGACAGGCTGGAGAGCTGGGCAGAGAGGAACCTCACTGAGGTTCAACAGGAGCTAGTGCAGGGTCCTGCACCTGGGGAGGAACAACCCCAGGCACCAGTAGAGGTCGGGGGCTGACCTGGTGGAGTGCAGCTTTGTGGAGAGGGACATGGGAGTCGTGGTGGAGAAGTTAACCATGAACCAGCAATGTGCCCTTGTGGCCAAGAAGGCCAATGAGGTCCTAGCTTGCATCAAGAGGAGTGTGGACAGCAGGTCGAGGGAGGTGATCCTCCTCCTCTGCTCAACCCTGGTGAGGCCACAAGTGGAGTATTGTGTCCAGTTCTGGGCTCCCCAGTACAAGAGGGATATAGAACTATGGTGGTTTTACCATGCTGGGCAGCTAAACCCCACAACCGCTCTCTCACTCCCCCTCCTTTAGATGAGGAGGGGGAGAAGTAAAGCAAAGAACAACTCATGGGTTGAGATAAGGATAATTTAATTAAAGGAAATAATAATAATAATTAAATAAAGATTATTATGAACTAAACAATTTAACTAAGGGGAAATAAAAAGGGAAAGGGGAAAAGGGAGGGGAAAAGGGAAAAATAAACAGAAGGGAGGAAAACAAACAAACAAAATAAATGAAGGCTATATGGAAGTGCAGAGGAAGGAAATTACTCTCTACTTCCCACAAATGAGCGATGATTGACCACGTCCTTGAAGCAAGGCCTCAACGCACGTAGCCGGTGTTCGAGAGGAGGACTGACGTTTTCCCAACAAGAGCCCACCCCTCCTCTCCTCTTCCTGTTTTCACCTTTTATTGCTGAATGTGACATCACATGGTATGGAATATCCCTTTGATTGGTTTAAGTCAGCTGCCCTAGTGATGTTTCTCTCCTCACTTTTTGCCCACCCCCTAGGAGGGTTAGAGAAAGGCCCAATGCTGTGCCACTGCTGCTCAGCAGTAGACACAACACTGGTGTGATAACACTGCTGTTCCAGCTACAAGTACAGAGTACGGCACTGTATGGGCTGCTGCAGGGAAAGTTAACATTCCAGCCAGATCCAGTACAAGAACTTCTAGACAGGGTCCAGTGTAGAACCACGAAGATGATTAAGGTATTGTAACATCTGTCCTGTGAGAAAAGTCTAAATAAGCTTGGTCAGTTTAGCCTAGAGAAGAGGAGATTGAGAAGGGATCTTATCAACCTTTAGAAATACTTGATGGGACGATGTAAAGTGGATGGGGCCAAGCTCTTCTCAGTGGTGGTGAGTGATAGGACAAGGGGTAATGGGTGTAAATTGAATGACAGGAGATTTCATTGTCATATGAGGAAGAACTTCTTTACAGTTCGGGTGACAGAGCACTGCAACAGACTGCCCGAGGAGGCTATGGAGTCTCCTTCTTTGGAGATATTCAAAATCCACCTGGATGTGATCCTGTGTAACATGCTCTAGGTGAGCCTGCTGGAGCAGGGGCGTTGGAATAGATGATCTCTGGAGGGCCCTTCAACCATTCAGTAATTCTGTGAAATAAATAAAAACATGTTGTGTTGTTGTCGGTGTGTAAGAAGTCTTCATTTTCAGAATTTTGTAGATTGTCTAGAAGATCTCATGATTTTTTTCATAGGTCTGGGACATGTCCCAGCAAGACGAGGACACTCCCTTTATGCAAATATAAATTTATATAGATATTTCCAAAAATGCATATCCTCCCAATAACTTAAATGGAAATATTATATCTCCCAAACATACTTATATTGGCACATTTCACATCTACATTTCATATTTAAATGGATTTGGGAGCAATAAAGTCTTTAGAGGTTGAATAGATCCTGCCTTTACTTCTTTGCCATTGGCCTACAGCTGGTAGCAGTTTCCTCATACCACCTCTGTTTATGACCCAGAGAAATCTGACACCACAAATGTCATTCAATGTCACTCTGGTACCTCCAATGTTACCAGGGATCTGCATCTGAACAGCTCCCTCCTGCCCTCCACCTCCATTCAATGTGCTGGGAGCTGAGACACGCAGCTGACATGCAGATGTCTGGTGTGCGCCCATCTAAACCATGGCAAGAGGAAATGGCCGTGGCATTCCATGAGGCATGGGAGAGGCATCTAAGCCCCCTCTAGACACTGGACTGCAAAAAAAAAAAAAGGAGATGCCTTGTTTGATTCAGATGGAACACTTCCCTCAGCAGGGGGAAGGCAGATCTCTCCCTGTCCTTGTGTGGGTGCCCTGCCTAAAACCAGGACATGAAAAGGTGCTTCTTGGACCTCATATTTTTTCTGATATGAGGAATGACAGTGCTGGAAATCAGTTTCCTTCCCCAGTGCAGGGAAGGAACATCAGTGACTGCTTCAGTCAGATTCCAAGTCCGTTTTCCTGGAGGCCCAGGGACTTGTCAAGAGCTCCCTGTGCTGCTGAGCTGGGCTGGGCTACTGGGCCCAAGGGGAGCTCCTGGCAAGCGGGCAGCACTGCAGAGAGACAGCTCTGCCCAGGAGCAGCTCCTCTGCACAGCACAGCAGGGCTGGGGGCACTGCCTGCAGGGGACAAAAGCAGCTGAGAGAAGGGAGAGAGATGTTAAAGGCAGTGTGGAGGGGGGATGCTGAGAGCTCACTGCAGGAGAGATCTTCAGAGCCCTGAACAGGGTAAGTCTCTGGCTGCAGGGCAGCATAGCTGTTGTTCCTGGTGCCATCTCCAGATTTGCTGGCAAATCCCACAGCCTGTAGGAGCTTTCAGGAGGACTCTCAGAGCTTCTTTGGAGAAGAAAATGACAAGCTCCAGGGCAGGGACTACCTGCCAAAGCTGTCAGAGGGACAGGACACGAGGGTTCTGTTTCATGGGGCTGGCTGTAGGCTGTGTAGCCACACTGCAGGCAGGGGTGGCCAGGGCTGTGGTGCAGAGCAGGGTCCCTGCTGTGCCCCAGGCGCTGTGTGCTGGGGCAGGGTCTCTGACGCCTTCCAGGCTCAGCACTCAGCCTGCCTGGGGAGCTGCCCAGGGCACTGCGGGGAGAAGCGGTGGGTGGAAGTTTATATCTCCAGTACTGTGTCCAGTTCAGCACTCCCCCATACAAGAGAGACATAGAACTACTGGAACAAGTTCAGAAGAGGGCTACTAAAATGAGATTATTAGATGACTGTAGCTCCTGTTGTATGAGGACTGGGTGAGAGAGCTGTGCCTGTTTAGCTTTGAAAATAGAAGAATGAAGGGAAACCTCATAAATGTATATGAATGTCTGAGGGGAGGGTGTTGAGAGCATGGAGCAAGTTTCTTTTCATTTGTGCCCAAAGACAGCACGAGAGACAATGGGCAAAAACTGAAGCACAGGAAGCTCCAGCTGAATATGAGGGAGCACTTCTTTACTGTGAGGGTGACAGAGCCCTGGAATGGGTTGCCCAGAGAAGTTGTGGAATCTCCTCCTCTGAAGATATTCAAAACCTGCCTGGGTACCATTCTGTGCAATGTGCCTTAGGTGATCCTGCTTGGTGGGGGGATTGGACTAGATGATCTTCAGAGGTCCATTCCAACCCTGGACATTGTGTGATTGTGTGAAGGAGGTCTCCCGACATGGCAGGACCTTGCTGCTGCCCAGAGGTTGCTGCCTAAGGCAGGCTGCTCACAGCTCCACAGCACCCCAGGGCATCTCGGGGGGAGATTCCTGACAGGGAAGACCAAGGCAGGAGCTTCCTGAAGGGAAAGCACTCTCTAGGATCTCTGCTTTCACTTTCCTGCTAAGGGGGCAATCACTGGGATCGTAATGGAATTGTCAGGTTTGTATCAGTGACTGAACCTCAGAGATCATTACACTGAAATAGAATTGCAGGTCTGTGAGGAACCTTCTAATTTCCCTTCACAGCCCTTAGCCTACAGACAGCACCAAAACATCTTCATTGTTTCTTGTGGGATTGTGGGATATCCTGCTCAACACTTGCAAATAGGGAGATGCCTCTGGCTAGTGGGCACCTGAGATACGTCTCTGGTGCTCTTTACCAGACACTGTAGGAAAGTACAAACTCCTGCTGAGCCCAGAGAGGATCTGCCCGATCTCTGAGACAACTTTAAACTCAAAAAACAACAACAACAACAACAAACAAACAAACAAAAAAAACAGATCTCACAGGGAATCTCACAGGGAAGAGGCAGCGTGTCTTGTTGAGCAGCTTTCTGTGAAGAATGGTAGAGGTTTTGCTCGGATAAGTCTCTAACTTGTCTCTGTCTTTTCCTCCACGGATAGGCAACCATGTGCAGAGGCAGCAAATGTCCAACAGCAGCTTCCCCACAGAGTTCCTCCTCCTGCCATTCGCAGACACACGTGAGCTGCAGCTCCTGCACTTTGCGCTCTTCCTGGGCATCTACCTGGCTGCCCTCCTGGGCAACGGCCTCATCCTCACAGCCATAGCCTGCGACCACCACCTCCATACCCCCATGTACTTCTTCCTCCTCAACCTCGCCCTCATCGACCTGGGCTCCATCTCCACCACTGTCCCCAAAGCCATGGCCAACTCCCTGTGGGACACCAAGACCATTTCCAATGCAGGTTGTGCTACCCAGGTGTTTATGTTTGCCTTCTTTCTCACAGCAGAGTTTTATCTTCTCACCATCATGGCTCATGACCGCTATATGGTCATCTGCAAACCCCTGCACTATGGGACAATAATGGACAGCAGAACCTGTGCCAAAATGGCAGCAGCTGCCTGGGGCAGTGGTGTTCTCAACACTTGCTCACTGTGCTGCTGTGTGGCAGTCATGTGTCCAAAGGCAGGGCAGGCCAGAGGCACTTCTCTAACACAGCTGGCTCCGTACCAGCATCTCCAGCATAAAGGGGGATCAACTGAGGGCAGTGCCTGAAGGCTCAGCTCTTCTCCCAAAGCTGGTCTCATGGATATTTCAAAGGGACGGACTTGGACAAGGCTCCTTGCTTTGTTTATTTCTCTTCTATTAATCTCTGACTCTGAAGAAGGCCAGGTACCTGTGCACATCCTCCATGGCCAAAGAACCACTCGTGTGGGAGGCAGTCAGCGGCAGTGTCCCCCTCGAGCTAGCTCTTCTTTCCCAGCCTGACCATCACAGCCCTGCAGAGTGCCCGCATGGCTACACGGAACACAACCCCCTTACTCTTCAGAGCAGCACTGCCAGCTCAGGGAATGTGGGCAGAATGGGCAGGGGCTGCAGGAATGACTCCTCAGGTCAGCCCAGACGTGCTGGGCTGGGGCAAGGCTGTGTGGGACATGGGGTGTCTCGGGAGCAGAGCTGGCACTGTGTGTGTGCAGTGGTGCTGCCTGAGGAGCCCCAGGGCCAGCAGTGTGGTGCTGTGCTGTGCTGGGGAGTGAGGCTGGGCTGGGGGGCTGTAGGCTCCCTGTGGGAGGGAAAAGGTTTGGAGGCAGGGTGGAAAGGAGGGAGAGGAAATTGCAGTAGAAGAGAGGCAATCATTCATCTCCCGTTCTCCATTTGCTGCTTTGGAGCCATCCCAGCCTGAGCTGTTCTGCTGGGATGGGCTGGGCTGTGAAAAGGTCAGGGAATTTTTGGAGAGCTGGGGAGGGTCTGGACTGGGCTGGCCACCTGGTAGGAAAAGGGAGGACCAGAAGTGCAGAGGCTGGGCTGGGCCCTTGTTCTCTGGACACCCTGGCAGATGTTGCCCCAGGACAATGGTCCCAGAGCAGCCCCTCACAACCACCATCGTGAGCACTAGGCTCTTGCCCTAGCTCACACAGGTGGTTTGTTCCTCCAGCTACGAACACTAAATGACTACATCTGAAGTCCATGTTTGTCTTGCCCATCTGAGACAGCCTATGGTGTGGGTGTGGTGAGATGAACTTGAACGAGCCCAAGTGCCATCAGCTGTTTCTTAAGGGTGCCATCATATCCAGTGGGACAGACAGAGTCTCAAGGTCAATTCCCATTTGGAGGTATGGTCCTCTTGAAAACCAGCTGAATAAAACAATGCATCATGAAAAAAACAGCTGAATAAAGCAATGCAGTCACAAGTGGTGCCCCTCAGGGGCCAGCCTTGGGCCCAATGTTTTTCAACATCTTTATCAATTACATAGATGATGGAATCGAGTGCACCCTCAGCAAGTTTGCAGATGACACCAAGCTGAGTGGTGCGGTCGATACAGTGGAAGGAAGGGATGCCATCCAAGAGGGACCTGGGCAGACTGGAGAAGTGGGCCCATGAGAACCTAATGAGGTTCAACAAGGCCAAGTGCAAGGTGTTGTACTTGGGCTGGGGCAATCCCCAGTATTTATATCGACTGGGAGAAGAAGAACTTGAGAGCAGACCTGCACAGAAGGACCTGGGGGTCCTGATGGACGAGAAGAAGGGCATGAGCCAGAAGTGTGTGCTTTCAGCCCAGAAGGCCAAGTATGTCCTGGGCTGCATTAAAAATGGGGAGTCCAGCAGGGAGAGGGAGGTGATTGTCCCCCTCTACTCTGCTCTTGTCAGACCCCACCTGGAATACTGCGTGCAGGCCTGGGACCCCCAGCACAAGAAGGATGTGGAGATCTTGGAAGGCATCCAGAGGAGGACCACGAAGATGATCAGAGGGCTGGAGCACCTCTCCTATGCAGAAAACACCTCTCCTATGCCTCATTGCAGCCATCCGGTACATAAAGGGCGTGTATAAACAGGAGGGGGAATGCCTGTTTACATGTGTTGATAATGATAGGACAAGGGGGAATGGTTTTAAACTAAGGCAGAGGAGATTTAGGTTAGAAATTAGAAGAAAGTTTTTCACTCAGAGGGTGGTGAGGCAATGGAACAGGTTGCCCAGGGAGGTTGTGGATGTCCCATCCCTGGAGGCATTCAAGGCCAGGCTGGATGCAGCTTTGGGCAGCGAGCTCTAGTGGCTGGCAACCCTGCTCAGAGCAGCAGTGCTGAAACTAGATGATCTTTAAGGGCCTTTTCAACCCAGGCCATTCTAGGATTCTATGATTCTATGACTTTCACACCAACTCCTTTGCTGAAGAGTTCTCGACTTTTTCCTGAACTATATATACAGTTCTTGATTCACTTTTCCACAAAGAGGTGGTCATTTCTTTCAGTATGACCTGGACTTGCTAAAGGCAGCATTGGGAAACGTGAGTCTGGACATGTGGGAGGCCTTCTGAAGCATGAGCTGGTTGGCAGGCAGAGTACCTGAGGGATTGTGCAGGGCATCCCCTGCACCCAGTGCTCCTGGGTGTGCGGGGAAGAGGCCTCCTGAGCACAACAGCTCCTTGTAGCCCTGTGGATGCTGGCTGTGAGGTCACTTCTGTCCCAGAACCTGGCTGGCCAACAGCAGGAAGGAAGAGCCTCTGAGGTCATAAAGGTCATCAGAAAGCTGCCCCCAACAGTGTGACACATTTGGGGAGGTCAGGGGAAATCTGGGAGAATACAGCTAGGAGATTTGTGGGAAAGAAGATTGGCTTGGCTAAGAGAAAGGAAAGATTTTGAAGAGGTAAGAGGGGTTCAGGTAAGGCTCATGTTGCAGCAACACTTACTAGGAAAACTTTCATGTCAAGCCCTGGCAATATTTCTAACCAGGAACATTAAAACCTAGTGATACCCTAATTGCTATGCTTCACCATGGAAGGACGTAATCCCTTACGTCAAAACCTACCTTTATATTAAACCCCAAACACATCAGCTGTTACGGTTAATCTTAATCTATTGTTTTTACTAATCCCTAGCCCTTAATCGCTAACATTAAATTGCCATCCTTAACACCAACCCTCATCCCATAACAAAGCACATAATGAAACCCTAACCAAAGATCTAGCTCATACCCTAAACACTGACTGTCTACCCAAAGCAGAACTCAGAAGCATCCCTCTAAAACGCTGCTCAATCCCTAACCTGGAAGGTAAAATCTAATCCCTAAACCCTAACCTGAACACCTGATCCTCACATACCTTGTTCTTGCACTCATCACAAAATTGAAGTGGTTTCACCCCATGAGGCTAGGAAGGGTTGGAGAGGTCCTGCAGCAATTGCTTCATCTTGGAGGAGGTGACATGGACCTGGTCAGGTCATAGGGCTCAAGGAGATGGGTGGGGATTCTCTGCTGAGGTCAGCTGTGCCTCGGGATCTCAGGAGGCAGCAGGAGGCCCATGGCTGTGCAGGTGGGTGTCGGGGAACTTCTGCCTGAGGGCCTGATGTGCCACCTTCAGGCACATGGCTGGTGTTTGCGTGTGGCATTTAAGTTGTCATAAAGAACTAAGGAGCCGCAGACATGCAGCTAGTGTCAATATTTATTTCAAAGTCATTCCTAACCTAGTACCTAACAAAGCTTGCATGTAGTAGTCTGCTCTCCATCAGAGAAGCTGAAAGGCCATCAGGAGCTCTATGGCCTTGGATGATGACAACGACCTTGCTTTTATTGCACTAGGTGCTGGGCGTCAAGGAGGGTGCCAGTTTTGGATGTCCTTATAGGGTGTCCAGTCAGAAACAGTTGGCTTTGGTGGGGACTGTGAGGTCACTTCTGCCTCTGGATCTGAGAGGCCAGCAGCAGGAGCATGGCTGGGCAAGGGACTGGGAGGTCCCATCTTTCTGAAGTAGCTGTCGGGTCAACCCTTGCCCCTTGACTGACAGATGGGCTTTTAGGCTCACATGTCCCAGCATCTCTCACAGGCCAGTAGAAGGCACCTGTCTGGCATGGTGCTTGTGTGATGCCCTCTGCCCAGGTACCTGAAAGGCCCATGCAGAACTGGCCTTGGTTGTGTTTTTTTAAGTGTATTGTGCCTGAGTATATGACTGGAGAGAGACAGGCATGTGGCTTGGTTGCTTCTTTCTGAGAAACTGAAAAGCCAGCAGGAAGGCCAGGTCGCCTGGAGGATCATGGTGAGGTTTCTTGTGTCTGGTCAGCTGACAAGCCACAGAAAAGCTGATGGGTAAGGAGGATTCCTGTGTAAAGAATGGTTTTTGAAGTGTTGGAACTTTCCTTGGTCATGGGAAACAACATGTGAGAGAAAACCTGCCTTAAAGCAAAGCTTGGGTGCTGGAGATAAGGCTTGAGAGAGAAGATAAGATAGTGGAAGGGATGTGAAAAATCGTCAGAGGTGACCTGGAGGGAATCTCTTATCCCTCCATGACATAGTGTTTCAGGGCACAGCTGGAGAGGGTACAGACATCAATGAAAGCACGGAAATGTCAAGGGGTGAGCAAGGTGGGAAAGCAAGATGGATGTTTGTAAAATGCAGTGAAAAAAGGGCAGGTGCGGAACAGCATAGGACAGCCAACAGTGGAGAGGGACAAGGGCACTGGGAAGGCAAAACATAGCCAGGAAAACCAAGGTCTTGTCCTCCTGGCTAAGGCAGGTTTCTCTGCCACTGAGGCCTAGGAGGAGACATGTTGTCTTCTTGCCACTGGGCCTCTATCCCCACTTTGCACGTCCAAAGGGAGGCCAGGAAGTGTCACACAACTGTCTTTCACTTGGCACTGCAGACCACACATTCCACTCCCTGAGGAAGAGCCCAGAGCCCTATGTGAGGGACAGGACCTCTCTGCCCAGGCCTGGCAGCAGGCCTTGGCCATTCTGCTTGATGAAACAAACCTAGCATTTTCTCAGAGCCACCTGCACAGGGCCTTTGCTCTACCTGTAATCATGGCCTCCTATTTCCTGCTCTAAGGAGTCCATAAGTCTTTGTCAGAAATGGCCCTTTGCAGGGCCTGAAGCTGTAGCCTGTGGAGAGGAGCCCACGCAGGAGCAGGAGCCAGGAGCTGCTGCCCATGGAGGACCCAGGTTGGAGCAGTGTGCTCCTGAGGATGGACCCCGTGGTATGGACCCATATCTGGAGCAGTTCTCGAGAAGCTGTTGCCTGTGGGAAGCCCATGCAAGATCTGTTCTGGAAGGACAGCATCCTGTGGAAGGGACCCCACGTTGGAGCAAGGGAAGAGAGTGACCGATAATGAGAAGTGGAGATAATATGCTATAGACTGACCTCCATTCCCCCATTGAAGAGGGTGGATCAGGGGAAGGTGTTTCTGGGTGTCTTTGTTTCTCACCTCTCTAGTTTGTTAGTAATAGGCAATAAATTTTACTATCTGTCTCCCCACTCTGAGTCTGTTTTGCCCATCAAAATAATTGCTGAGTGATCTCCCTCTCCTTATCTCAACCTTTGAGCCCTTTGCATCTTATTTTCTCCCCCTTTCCCTTTGAGGAAGGGGAAGTGATAGAGTGGTTGTGTTGGAGCTCAGCCGCCCACCGAAGTAAAATCACCACAACTTGGAAGAGGTGATCCTTGAAGACTAAGCAGCTTCCTTGGGCCCCTCACCCCTGAAGGGCTTTGTCCCATGGGACTCTACAAAGGAGATGCCCAAAGAGGCCAAAGTCTGCTCTCTTGAAGTCCAGGGAAGTGAGATTGCTGTGCTCCCTCCTTGCTGCACTTAGCATCCTAAACTGCACCATTTCACAGTCACTGCAGCCCAGGCTGCCCTTGAGCTTCACATTCCCCACCAGCCCCTCCTTGTTGCTGAGAACGAGGTCCAGCATAGCACTTCTCTCCGCTATCAATGGAAGAAGGAAAGTATCATTAATGCATAACAGGGCCTTCCTGGATTGACTGTGCCCTGCTGTGCTGTCCCTCCAGCAGATACCAGGGTGGTTGGTCCCCCTGAGGACCAGGGCTTTTGAATGTGAGGCTGCTTCTATCTGTTTATAGAGGGCTTCACCTGCTGGTCTTCCTGATCAGGTGGCCTGCAGCAGACTCCCACTATAATGTCCCCTGTCCCTACCCTCTCTTTACTCCTGATCCATCAGCTTGCTGTCAGATCCTCACTCATCCCTAAGCAGGGCTCCATGCACTCCAGCTGCTCACACACATAGAGGCCACACTGAACTGAAGCAACTGAACAAGGTCCTGTGGGTTTGTGCAGTGTGTGAGGGGAGCTTCATCACACAAAGATCATCACATGGATCAAGGGTTTCCAGCTGGGGATGAGATGCCACAAATGGATAGGTGCACTGCACAAGGGTACCTAACCCCTCCCCATCCCTGCCTGTGTGTCCTATTTGTTATTGGCCATGAACAGAGTTTTCCAGAGGGAATATTTGCACCTCTCAGAGACAGTCAAACTCTCTTAGGAATAACTGTAATTCTGTACTCAGCCTCTCTCTGCTGTTTCAAAGGGATATTTGGCAATTATTTGAGTTGACTTTAAAGTATGTTCTGCAAAAGTGACTCTTGTTTTGCAGGAGGTGTCAGCCCTGGATCCCCAGGGACATCTCAAGGGAGACAAGAAGTAAAGAGGCAGCAAAGCCTAGGGCTGGAGCTGTACTGCTGAGCTGGGCTGGGCTCCTGGGACCAATGGGAGCTCCTGGCAAGCGGGCAGCGAGACAGAGAGACAGCTCTGCCCAGGAGCAGCTCCTCTGCACAGCACAGCAGGGCTGGGGACACTGCCTGCAGGGGACAAGGGCAGTGAGAGAAGGGAGGGAGATGTTAAAGGCAGTGTGGAGGGGGGATGCTGAGAGCTCACTGCAGGAGAAATCTTCAGAGCCCTGAACAGGGTAAGTCTGTGGCTGCAGGGCAGCACAGATGTTCTTCCTGATGCCATCTCCAGATTTTCTGGCAAATCCCGCAGCCTGTGGGAGCTTTCAGGAGGACTCTCAGAACTTCTTTGGATAAGAGGAGAACAACAAGGTCCAGAGCCAAGATTTCCTTTGAAAACTGTCAGAAGTACAGGACGTGAGGGTTCATTCATATGGGGCTGGCTGCAGGCTGTGCAGCCGGGGTGCAGGCAGGGGTGGCCAGGGCTGTGGTGCAGAGCAGGGTCCCTGCTGTGCTTTGGGGGCTGTGTGCTGGGGCAGGTCCTCTGCTGCCTGCCAGGCTCAGCACTCAGCCTGCCTGGGGAGCTGCCCAGGGTGCTGCGGGGAGAAGCTGTGGGTGTTAGGAGCCCCCTGGCAGGGCAGGAAAGGGCAGGGTCCTGCTGGTGCCCAGAGCCTGTTGCCTGCGGTAGGCTGCTCACAGCTCCACAGCACCCCCTCTGCATCTTTGGGGATATTCTTGACAGTGAAAACCAAGGCAGGGACTACCTGAAGGGAAGACACTCTCTGGAGTCTGTGCTTTAACTTTCCTTCCCTGAAGGGCAGTCAGGAGGATCATAATGAAGTTGTCAGGTTTGTATCAGTGACAGATGCCCCTGGCTCTTTACACTGAAAGAGATCTGTAGGTCTATGAGGAACCTCATAACTCAGCAGAACTCTCCTCCTCTCCAGATGCTGCTCTATGAGTCAGGCTCCAGAGCACCCCGAGGGCATTTTGGAGGAGACTCCTCAGGAGGAAGATCAGAGCAAGGAATTCTTGAAGGGAAGGTGTTTGCATTTCGACTTCTCTCCTCTTGCTTTCCTGGGTGGCAGTGGGAGATGGGAATTTATTTCTACATTTTGATGAAGACCCTGAGAGCCAAGTTCTTAGCTCTTGATAGGTATGAGCTACTCCATAACCAGTGAACACATGGAGATATTCCTGAAAATGATACAGGGACAGGTGGTGTCCGCAAGACAGAGTTGAGCACACAGCGGGTGGGATGGGGTCTGTGAGCAATGGCAGGGAGGATAAGTGGGGAGAGAGAAGCAGCTGCCAGCAGTGACAGCTCAAGGAAGTAGAGACCTGGGCAGGGATGGAGAGGGAGCTGCTGCCTGAAACACCAAGGGAGGGGGGATTCAGACACTCCCTGCCAGGCCTGCAGTGCAGGCACCTTCTCTGCAACAATCCCCTGCTCTCCTCTGCCACCCAGCACAGCATCTGCCCTCAGGGCCTTTAGGGCATGAGGCACCTCCTCCTCAGGAAGACCTCCAGGAGAGGAAAGGAGCCGGTGTCCTGCAAGGTGATGCACAAGAATGAGACTAAGAGTACCTGCCCTGCAGTGTCACTTCCAAAAGTGGCATGCAAGCTTTGTAAGCTGAAGGCTTCCTTGCATGCCCATCTGCCTTTCTCTGTGTCAGCAGGTTGGAGCATTGTGGTATTCTTTCTTATTTTTCCACCTGTGTGTGGGTCTCTTAATCTCTTTGTCAGGGGTGCAGGTGGGTGTAAGCTTCTGTTCTGACATGGATTGCTGGGCCCTGCCCTGAGGGCATCTTTTTGGGAACAAGGAGCCCAAGCTTCATTTTAAACTGTCAGACACGCTGTCATCCAGTTGGGAGTGTTGGAGATGAGCTGACTCATTCCTCATTCAGCTCAGGGAAGGGTAAATTCTGAGGGAGAAGGTCTTAATTTTGCTCAGAGAAGTCTCTCTAACTTGTCTCTGTTTTATCCCTCCATGGATAGCCAGTCCTGCCCTGAGGCAGCAAATGTCCAACAGCAGCTTCCCCACAGAATTCCTCCTCCTGCCATTCGCAGACACACACAAGCTGCAGCTCCTGCACTTCGGGCTCTTCCTGGGCATCTACCTGGCTGCCCTCCTGGGCAACGGCCTCATCCTCACAGCCATAGCCTGCGACCACCGCCTTCACACCCCCATGTACTTCTTCCTCCTCAACCTCTCTCTCATCGACCTGGGCACTATTACCACCACTGTTCCCAAAGCTATGGCTAATTCCCTGTGGGATACTACGACCATTTCCTATGCAGGTTGTGCTACCCAAGCCTTTTTCTTTATTGTCTTTGTCACAGCAGAGTTTTATCTTCTCACCATCATGGCCTATGACCGCTACATTGCCATCTGCAAACCCCTGCACTATGGGACAATAATGGACAGCAGAGCTTGTGTGAACATTGCAGCAGTTGTCTGGGGCAGTACTTTTCTCTATGCTGTGCTGCACATGGCCAATACATTTTCACTGTCCCTCTGCCAGGGAAATCTCCTGGACCAGTTCTTCTGTGAACTTCCCCAGATTCTCAAGCTCTCCTGCTCAGATGCCTACCTCAGAGAGGCTGTGCTTCTTGTGGTTAGTGCTATTTTAGGATTTGTGTGTTTTATTTTTCTTGTGCTGTCCTATGTGCTGATCTTCAGGTCAGTGCTGAGGATCCCCTCGCAGCAGGGCCGGCACAAAGCCTTTTCCACATGCCTCCCTCACCTGGCTGTGGTCTCCCTGTTCATCAGCACTGGCATGTTTGCCTACCTGAAGCCCCCCTCCATCTCTTCTCCATTCCTCAACCTTTTCCTGGCAGTTTTGTACTCGGTGGTGCCCCCAGCTCTGAACCCCCTCATCTACAGCATGCAAAACAAGGAGCTCAAGTGTGCAGTTAGGAGACGGATTTGGAGGATATTTTCCAGTACTTATAAAGGTCCCTTCACTGTCCAATAATGAATACAAGTACATCCACTTCCAAGCTTGTGTTGTCTTTGTACTCTTTTTTTTTTTTTTTTTTTTTTTTTTATTGCTGCTTTTGTTGCTTGCATTTTTACATATATATTTTGATTCCCCCCACTGCTGTGAATGAACATACTTGCTCTGTCCCGTTAGCAGGTCATATAAATGTGCATCTAACACTGTGAGTTAGTGAAGACTCTCTCATGACATCTCAATAATAAAATGGAATTACCCCAGTGCAATGCATGAAGCCTGGGACTTTCTTCCCCAAAAAACGTGTCAAGAATAGGCCCAAAGAATTGCTCCCCACAAGGATCTGTTCCTGCTTCAGTTCAGGAGGGAATGGCTCATTTTTGCATTGTGACCTGTCAGAGACCTAGGGCTAGATTTAAGACTTACCCATGGGTGTCTGCTGACAGCAGAGGCAGCGAATGGTCACTGCATTACATAGCCAGGGCCGTTCCCACATGTGATCCGTAGGTGATGTCCTTCAGAAGGGGAATTTGGAGCTGCCTGCAGAGCCCAGGATACCTCCAGGGACACTGGAGCCTGGTGTGGGCAGTGACTGCAGCCCCTCTGAAAGTGAGAGATCTCCCACTGTGAGCTCAGCCACAGTGAAAGAACTAAAGCCAGGTATTTCAGGGAACCTGTGACTCCGCAATCTCAGGGAAGAGAGTGGGCATCCAGCAGGCAGAGGAGAGGGAAGCTGTGGAGTGATTCATTTCTCCCTTTGTAAAGTACCTCTGTCTGGTACAGAACCACAGCCTGGTTGTTGTGCGCAGCAGCAGCAGCAGCTTGGGGACCACATGTGGGGAGTGTGAGGATGGCCATTCCCCACTACCCAAGGGGAGCTAATCTTTGAATTTTGACCAGCTCCATCTTCCTGCTGGCATCAGTGTCTGTAATGGTGGAACAGCTACTGTGGATCAGCACTGGGTCATGGGCTCAGACATTTCAATACCCAGCTGCAGAAAGCACTGACTATCCTGATCTACCGTAAAGCTATAACTGCTCAGAGAAGATGATGGTAGTGAACACCTCCAGAGGTTGCTTCTGACTCAGGGAAGAAAGGGCTAGACTGTGGAGTTAGAGTGCATGACAATGCTGTGTTTTGAGGCCTCGCCACTGTTTGTAATCCCTGCTCCTCAAGGTTACACAGTGAGTGGTATCATTCTCAAAATGAGTCTCTGCCCTTGGGAACCTGGAGTACAGCTGGTGCAATGATACTACAGAAAAGTTCTCAGAGACATTGCAAGACATTCCAGAATGACTGAATCACAAATTGGTTGGAGTTGGAAAATGTCGCTCCCCATGTTACTTGTAAATTCCCTTTAAGTACTGGAAGGCAAGAAGAAGATTCCCCCAGAGTCTTCTCTTCTCTAGTCTCAACAAACCCAACTGGCTCAGCCTGCCTTCACAGGAGAGGTGTTCCACTCCACTGATTATTGCTGTGGCTCTGCTCTGGTCCCACTCTCTAAGTCCTATGTCCAAAATCTTATGTGTCTGTTGTGCTGGGGCCCCGGAGCTGGATGCAGAACTCCAGGTGGGGTCTCACAAGAGCAGAGAAGAGAGGAAGAATCACCTCCCTCAACCTGCTGGTCACTCTGCTTTTGATGCAGCCCAGGATACTGTAGTCTTTTGGGGCTGCAAGTGGACATTCCTGACTCATGTTGAGCTTCTCTTCAACCAGCACCCTCAGGTCCTTCTCATCAGGGCTATTCTCAATCCATTCTTTCTGGCCTGTGTTTGTGCTTGGGATTGCCCTAACCATTATGTGGGGAACAGACTGGTGTGTCTAACCCAGCTCCAACCCCCTGCCACAGGTCTTTCCTTTTCCATCAATAGAGAGGTGACATTTTCTGTAAGGGCACCTCAGGCTTTGGGGGAAGACTCTTCTTCCCTTGTCGTTGCCACGTTCCATCCTCTGGCGATATTGACCCCCCTCCCTTCTGTGAGTGCAGTGAGGGAGTTTTGGGTTGTTTGGCTGTGGGCTGTGGGTGCCCTGCAGACTGTGCAGGATCCAGCTTTCCAACTCCTCATCAACCTCCTTGCTGCTATGCAGCCTTCTCCCTGCCTCCTGCAGCTCGGCCCCCTGCTGCAGGAAGTCCTCCAGCTGGGTGCACTTTTGGTAGGCAGTTCTGCTGCCTGCCCCTGCCCCAGGGGAAAGGCCTGGGCACTTCCAGCAGCCTGAGGTCTGCACGGCAGCCTCACTCCTCGGCAGCTCTGTCTGGGTGGAGGCATCAGCCACCGCTGGGGCAGGTGGTGCTGGTGGCCCAGCTGGAGCTGCAGCCTCTGCCCAGAGATGAGTGGCTACCATTCTGCCTCGAGGATCAGTGGGGTGCATGCCCTCAGGCTGTGCAGGCCTGGGTGTGGGGTGCAGGTGTACCTGGTGCCTCCCACCCTTTGCTGGATGGCCTTCCCTCACTGGGTGCCCTCCGTGCACCTCCTGGGCCAATGGCTGCACCAACAACAGCACCAACCAGACCCACTCCGTTTCCCCACATTGTTGGCCATGCTCCTGGTCATTGGCACTCGTGAGGGTGGAGGTGGTTGCCATCAATGCCCATGCTTTGTCAGCCACTCTGGTGAGAGCTGCAAGCTCTAGGCAGGTCTCTGTACTCCCCTGGAACTGTCCTTGCTCAGGAAACCCTTGTAGGCTGTGATCTGCCACTGCTCTGGAGAAAGTGACTGCCTGGAGCTGATCACCTCAGATGAATTACAGAGTAATGCTGGACACCGGTCCAGCACAGACTGGGAGACAAGTGGCTAGAGAGCAGCTCAACAGAAAGGGCTCTCAAGGTGCTGCTTGACAGCAGGCTCAACATCAGCCAGCAGGGTGCCCTGGCAGCCAAGAGGGCAAAAACCATCTTGGGATGCATTAAGCACAGCACAGAGAGATGGTCAAAAGAGGTGAGTTTTCAGCTATATTGAGCATTGGTGCAGCCTCCCCTTAAATCATGTATGCAATTCCGGTGTTCACAATAGAAGAAAGATGTGGAGCTGAAAGCATCCAGAGGAGGACAGCAAAGGTGGGCTGGAAGGCATGTCCTGTGAGGAGAGCCTGAGGACACTTGGGTTGTCTAGTCTGGAGAAAAGAAGGCTGAGGGGTGACCTCATTACTCTTGACAACTTCCAGAGAAGGAGAAGTGGAGAGGGAGGTGACGATCTTTTCTCCCTGGTAACTGACAGGATGTGTGGGAATGACAACAAAGCTACACAAGGAGAGGTTCACACTGGAGATAAGAAACCTTTCACTTCTGTGAGGGTGGTCAAACACAGGAACAGGCTTCTTAGAGACCTGGTTGATGCCTCAGGCCTGTCAGTGTCAGAGAGGCATTTAGACAATGCTCTCATATATAGTCTCTGACTTCCGGGTTAGCCCTCAAGAGATTGGTCACTTGTACCAGATACCCTTTGAAGGTCTCTTCAAACTGAACTATTCTGTTCCATTTGGTTCAATTTGTTTTGATCCACTTAAATTCTATTCTATAAATCTAGACAGCCCCTAGCCTGTGTCACAGTAGGGCAGTTGTCCACCTCAGAAGCAGAAATGGGGTTTTGTCCTTGTTGGACATCATGGAGTTTCAATTGGCCTATCCCTCCAACACTGTTATTATTGGAAAAGGGAATACTGTGGGGGATTGTATTGAATCCAGGTAAATGAGACCCACTCCTCTCCTTTCACTCAGAGATGTGGTCATTTCATCCTAGGAGATATTGCAGGTGGTCAGGTATGGTCTACCCTCACTTTCAGTCACTTTCTTATCAATACTCCAAGCAATGAGATCCAAGAGGACATGCTCTGGAAAAGACTCCTCAACCAAAGTAATACTAAGCAAGCTTTAGCTCCCCAGCTCATCTCGTGGACCTTCTTGAAATCTGCATGCAACTTTTGCAGAGGAATGTTTTATGGCAATGAGCTTTTCTGCCTTTCAGGGCTACTGACAATGAGGTCTCCACTAACAGCCTCCTGAACAGGCCCAGAAATGCTGCTTTGAGGTCTGGCACCTAAGTCCTCTATCTCCTTCCTTATGTCCCTCAGCTCTGACATCAGGCCAAGATGTTTCTTTTCCTTTGGGAAGCCTGGTAGCAAATTTCCAAAACTCCACGTGTGCAAAGACTTTAAAGCCAGAGACATGCTGGAGTGGACAGCAGTTGGGAACGTACAGTTGAAATGGGACGTCAACAGAGAGAGCAAACCCTGCTGTCCCCAAGGACAGAGAGAATCAGAGCTGGGATGCCCTGGACAGGCCTGGTAGGAAACAGATTTGCTGCCAGGTGTGTCTCTGCAGCCCCTGAAGGCCTCTGGCAGAGGTGAAGCTGATCTCCAGGAACAACCAGGTGCTGCTGACAGGCACTCTGTGAAAACTGTTGGCTTGTTCAATGACATCAAGAGGCTGAGTAAAAGTGGAGGGAGGGAGCAAACTGTCTGCAATTGCTGCCTTGGTTTTCTGCCATGCGTTTGCTCTGGATGGGGATGGCTTTCCTTCCCAGGACCAGTGCTGGCCCTTCCAGCCACAGGTAGTTTTGTGTGAGAGTCTTGACATCTGATGTAGCACTACAGGCCTGGTATTTGGCCATAACAAAATCAAGAACCTTCCCTGAATTGGCTTAGGCAATGTGGAGATGTCCATGAGGCCACTGCCATTATGGTCAGTAATGGAGATGTTGTAAACATGGTTGATGGAGAAGACAGAAAGTTAGCTCTCCCTGTGCTACATGACTCCATATCGTCAAGTGAAAGCAGTGTAGGTTGCTCAGAGAATACTAATGGACACTAAAAAGATTCAGTGGTGCTAAATGTAGGCATCTGCTCTCATTTCTGTTAGCCCAAGAAAATCTCCCTGCACTTAAAAATGATGCTTCTGGATGCTCCCTGGCTCCCACAATTAATCCATCAGAGCATGCAGTTACCTGCATCTGTCTCTGGCCACCTCTGGCAAATCAGCTCCCTCCTGGCCTCTGTCTCCATTCAATGTGCTGGGAGCTGAGGCAAGCAGATTACATGCAGATGCCTGGTTTGTGCCCAGGCAAGAGGAATCCTGTGGGCTTGTGTAAGGCACGGGAGGGAGCTGAACCCCCTTCTAGCTTCTGGACTGCAAAGAATGAGATGTCTTGGTTGACTAAGCTGAAACCCTTTCCTCACCAGGGGGAAGAAAAATCTCTCCAGGTCCTTGCATGGATGACCTGCCTGAAACCAGGACATGGAAAGGTGATTCTGTGTCATTCCCCATATTGTTCATCTGACAATGCATAATGACAGTGCTGGAAATGAGTTTCCTTGCCCAGTGGGAGGAAGGAACATCAGGGATTGCTTCACTTTCAAAGTCAATTCCCTTGGAGGTCCAGGGACACCTCCAGGGAGGCTGAAGGGGTAGAGACAGGGAGGCCTTGGGATGGAGCTGTGCTGCTGAGCTGGGCCAGGCTCGGGGGCCAAAGGGGATCTGCTGGCAATTAGGCAGCGCTGCAGAGAGACAGCTCTGCCCAGGAGCAGCTCCTCTGCATAGCACAGCAGGGCTGGGGGCACTGCCTGCAGGGGGCAAGGGCGTCTGAGAGAAGGGAGGGAGATATTAATGGCAGTGTGGAGGCACTGTAAAAAAAAAAAAAAAAAAAGGCAGTGTAAAGGCAGTGCTGAGAGCTCACTGTGGGAGAAATCTTCACAGCTCTAACATGGTAAGTGTCTGTGTGAGGGCAGGTAATGCAATATCCTACAGGGTTCTTCTATAGCTGCCACTTCCTATGCAGGCTTCTCTACCACGGCTGGCTTCTCTAGTACAGAGGACAGGGATATTCCCTGGAATACTGATTACCTGACAAAGCTGTCAGAAGGACAGGACATGAGGCTTCCTAATCACCAGGCTGGCTACAGGCTGTGCAGCCAGGTTGCAGGCAGGGGTGGCAAGGGCTGTGGTGCAGAGCAGGGTCCCTGCTGTGCCCCAGGGGCTGTGTGCCGGGGCAGGGCCTCTGCCGCCTGCCAGGCTCAGCACTCAGCCTGCCTGGGGAGCTGCCCAGGGTGCTGCGGGGAGAAGCTGTGGGTGGAAGGAGCCACCACAGCAGGGCAGGGCAGAGCAGGGGCAGGATGCTCACAGCACCACAGCACCCCCAGACCATATCAGAGGGGACTCTTCAGACAGAAGATCAAGTCTGTGGCTGCCTGATGTGGTCTGGGCTTTCCTAATGCTGTGCTTTCAGGTTTATTTGGTTCATCAGGATAGGAATGGAAACAGAGCTGTACAGAGTACAGAAGATTTGGAGTTTCTGTCACCTCAATTTTTATGAGAAACCTCAAAAAGTGCCTTCAGCACCCTCAGACCTTCATAATGCAGCAGCATCACCTTCCCAGTTTCATCAGGGCTTGTGTGACCTGCTCTTCAGCACCTGCACACACTGAGAGGGTTCAGGACAGAGCTGAGCAGACGGATGGGATGGGGTGTGTGAGCACTGGCAGGGCACAGACATGGGGACAGAAATAGAGCTCCTGGAAGGGACTCCTGCAGGCAGCAGAAATGGGCAGGGAGAAAGGGAATTGAAAAACGAAACCCTGCTGCAGTGAATACAAGGGCACCTCCCTGCCATCCCCTGCAGTGCAGGTTCTGTCCCTGAGCAACCCCCCTCAGCTCTCCTCTCCCACTGAGCAGAGCCTCTGCCCTCTGGGCTGGGGGATTCTGGGCAGGAGCTGCCTGTTGGATAGACAGAGCCCCAGAATAAAGAAGGTCTGCCTCTCCTGTCATGTGCCCTATCCCACTGCCTGGCAAAGGGCTGAGAGCCACTGTTCTGCCCTGGTGCTGCCTGGCAGGCAGCAGGCACGGCTGGGAGGGTGACCCCTTTCTGCTTGCTCACCTCTCCCTCCCCTCTCTCAGTCATGCTGCTTTTCTGTCCACTTCTCTGTATTGTTTGTTCTCTTGCACTGGAGGTCTGGCATATGTAAGTAATTTGGGACAGCAGGCTGGGGGTCAGCAGAGGAGCAGATGATGGCACTCAGGCAGAGAATTGTGTTCCTTACAGTGCACTCACCCAGCACAGGGCAGAGTGCCAGCTGGGGAGAGGGAAATATGCTATCCTGAGAAGGGAAGAATGGAAGTTAGCGTGCAGGAGCTCCATGAGAAACAGAGTGGATTTTGCTCAGATACCCTGTCCTGATTGTGCATTTTCCTCCATGGACAGGCAACCATGCCCTGAGGCATTTGATGTCCAACAGCACCTTCCCCACAGAGTTCCTTCTACTGGCATTCGCAGACACACGCGAGCTGCAGCTCCTGCACTTGGCGCTCTTCCTGGGCATCTACCTGGCTGCCCTCCTGGGCAACGGCCTCATCCTCACAGCCATAGCCTGCGACCACCACCTCCACACCCCCATGTACTTCTTCCTCCTCAATCTCGCCCTCCTTGACCTGGGCACTATTACCACCACTGTTCCCAAAGCCATGGCCAATTCCCTGTGGGACACCAGGAACATCTCCTACTCAGGATGTATTGCCCAGGTCTTTTTCTTTCTGTTCATGATTGGAGGAGAGTATTGTCTTCTCACCCTCATGGCCTATGACGGCTACATTGCCATCTGCAAACCCCTGCACTACGGGACAATAATGGACAGCAGAACTTGTGTCAACATGGCAGCAGCTGCCTGGGGCAGTGGCTTTCTCAATGCCATGGTGCACACTGCCAGTACGTTTTCCCTCCCCCTCTGCCAAGGCAATGCCCTGGACCAGTTCTTTTGTGAAATCCCCCAGATCCTCAAGCTCTCCTGCTCAGATGTCTACCTCAGGGAAGTTGGGCTTGTTCTGATTAGTCTCTCTTTAGCTTCGGGGTGTTTTATTTTTATTCTTTTCTCCTACGTGCAGATCATCAGATCAGTGCTGAGGACACCATCCAAGCAGGGACAGCACAAAGCTTTTTCCACGTGCTTCCCTCACCTGGCTGTGGTCTCCATCTTTTCCAGCACTGCCTTATTTGCCTACCTGAAGCCCCCTTCCATATCCTCCCCATCCCTGAACCTGGGTGTGACAGTGCTGTACTCAGTGGTGCCTCCAGCAGTGAACCCCATCATCTACAGCATGAGGAACCAGGAGCTCAAGGATGCACTGAAGAAGCTGAGTCAATCAGTAGTCCTTCAGCAGCAGTAAGCTGCACATGTCTCTTCACAAGGGATTTCCAATTCATCTCAGGAAACTGCTGGTCTTTGTGCTTTTTTTCTGTGATAATCTTTTTGTGTGATAATTGTCTGCCTTCACTCCACTTCTGCAGAGTGGCCTAAACCCACTCTTTTTGACCCAGAGGCCCTTGTATCTGTATCTATTGTTAAGGTATAGCTGGCTACCCCTGTCAGGTCTCTTTAATAAAAGGGTGTTTCCTCAGTGCTGGTGCCTGGACGTTGGGTTCTTCTTCCAATGTTGTGGTCAGGAACAGGTTGAAGAAATTGTTTTATTATCAGGTGGAGGTCATTGCTCTATGAAGTTGCTATTCATGACTCTATGTCCAGGTGGAGGCCAGTGAGGAGTAGTGTCCTTCAGGGTCTGTCTTGGGACCAGCACTGTTTAATATTTTTATCAGAAGACGTAGACAGTGGGATCAAGTGCACCCTCAGCAACTTTGCCAATGACACCAAGCTGAGTGGTGCTGTTGATACAAGAAAAGGAAGGGATGATATCTGTTTGGACCTGAGCAAGTTTGAGAAGTGGGCCCATGTGAATCTAAACAGGTACAACAAGTCCAAGTGCAAGGCGCTGCACCTGGGCCAGGGCAATCCCAGACATGAGGACAGACTGGGAGAAGAACTCCTTGAAAGCAGCCCTGCTGAGAAGGACTTGTGGGCTCTGTTGGACAAAAAGTTTGACATGAGCCAGCAGTGCATACTTGCAGCCCAGAAGCCAACTGCACCCCAGGCTCCATCAACAGAGGAGTGTCCAGCAGGATGAGGGAGGTGATTGTGCCCCTCTGCTCTGTCCTTGTGAGGCCTCATTTGGAGTGTGGGCTCCCCAGCACAAGAAGGAAGTTGATCTGTTAGAGTGGGTCCAGAGGAGGTTCACATAGCTGATTAGAGGACTGGAGCACATCTCCAGTGAAGAAAGGCTGAGAGAGCTGGGGCTGTTCAGCCTGCAGAAAAGAGGGGTCCTGGGAGACCTCAATGCAGCTTTTCAGTGCTTAAAAGAGTCTTATTGTGGTGGTTTTACCGTGCTGGGCAGCTAAACCCCACAACCGCTCTCTCACTCCCCCTTCTTTAAATGAGGAGGGGGAGAAGTAAAGCAAAGAACAACTCACGGGTTGAGATAAGGATAATTTAATTAAAGGGAAATAATTATAATAATTAAATAAAGACTACCATGAACTAAACAATTTAACTAAGGGGAAATAAAAAGGGAAAGGGGAAAAGGGAGGGGAAAAGGAAAAATAAAAAGAAGGGAGGAAAACAAACAAACAAAATAAATGAAGGCTATATGGAAGTGCAGAGGAAAGAAATTACTCTCTACTTCCCACAAAAGAGCGATGATTGATCAAGTCCTTGAAACAAGGCCTCAACGCACGCAGCCGGTGTTCGAGAGGAGGACCGACATTTTCCCAACGACAGCCTACCCCCTCCCCTCTTCTTCCTTTTTCCACCTTTTATTGCTGAGTGTGACATCACATGGTATGGAATATCCCTTTGGTTGGTTTAGGTCAGCTGCGCTAGTGATGTTTCTCTTCTCACTTTTTGCCCACCCCCTTGGAAGGTTAGAGAAAGGCCCAATGCTGTGCCACTGCTGCTCAGCAGTAGACACAACACTGGTGTGATAACACTGCTGTTCCAGCTACAAGTACAGAGTACGGCACTGTATGGGCTGCTGCCGGGAAAGTTAACATTCCAGCCAGACCCACTACACTTATAAATAAGATAAAGAGTAACTTTTTGTTGGGTCAATAATGACAGGACAAGAGAGAATGGCTTTAAACCAGGCCCATTACTCTCCAGAGCATCACCACCAGCTCTGGGCACTTCATGGACCACAGGAAGGGGACAGGAGTGGCAGTTCCTGTCCTGCCAAAGGAAAACTCAGATATTGTCTGAGTTGTGTGTCCATGCTGGGTGAGGACTCACAGCAGGGCATTTGTGGTGCAGAGCCAGAGCTCGTGGACAGGAGTAACATGCAAGTGCAGGAGGCAGGTGGTCACTCTGGGCCATTGGTGGACTGATTAGCATGGAAAGGTGGCCCAGGACGTTCGTCATCCCCAGCCTCTAGCGATGGCTGTTCCTAATACTGGCTGCTCACTCAGATTTATGGCTGGGGTTTGCTGCCAGGCCACCCCCATCCTCACCTTCAGCTCCCTGCCTGTGTGGGGGAATGGCCAACCCTGTCCAATGTCTTCCCTGGACCAGACAACTTCAGACCCCAGAGCAGGGATGTCTGTGAAACCTCCCGTGGGACATAGTCAGGGCAAGGCAGGCATCAGGTGCAGGGGGAAGGGGAGAGCTATAGAGAAAGGGAAGCAAGGGCTGCCATGGGGTTCATGCTTGGGGACCATTACCCACCCTGACCACACCCTTCCCTGTGCTGTGCCTGAACAGTGGGGCCATGGAACCATGTGTGGGACAGAAGGGACAGGCTGGTGCAGGGATAGAGCCCAAGTTAGGGAGAAGTGTCTATCTGCCAGAGGGTATGAAGGCCCCTCAGAGTGACCTGGACAGGATGGATCAAAGGGCAGAGGCCAATGGGATGAGGTTCAACTTGGCTAAGTGCATCCTCATGCAACGCTACAGGCTTGTGGCAGAGTGTCTGGAAAGCTGTGCAGAGGAAAAGATCTGGGGGTATTTGTTGATGCTCACTTGACCATGAGCCAGCAGTCTTCCCAGGTGGCCAAGAAGGCCAATGGCATCCTGCCTTGTGTCAGGAATAATGCAGCCAGCAGGACCAGGGAGGTGATCATCCCCCTGTACTCTGCTCTGCTGAGGCTGCACCTTGAGTACTGTGTTCATTTTTGGGCCCCTTACTACAAGAAGGACATTGAGGCCCTGCAACATATCCAGAGAAGGGCTACAAAGCTGGTGAAGGGTCTGGAACATAAGTGCCTTGAGGAGCAGCTGAGGGAACTGGGGTTGTTTAGTCTGCAGAAGAGGAGGCTCAGGGGAGACCTAATTGCTCTCTCCAGTTACCAAAAGGAAGCTGTGGGGAGCTGGGGGTCAGCCTCTTCTCACAGATAACTACTGATAGGATTAGAGGGAATGGCCTCAGGTTGCTCCAGGGAGGTTTAGTTTGGAAATTAGAAGAAATTAGAATTTTCTTCTCAGAAAGAGTAGTCAGGCATTGGAATGGGTTGCCTAGGGAAGCGGTGGTGTCACCGTCCCTGGGGGGGGTTTTAAGGAGAGGTTGCACCTGGCACTTAGTGACATGATTTAGTGGGTGACATTGGTAGTAGGGGCATGGTTGGACCAGATGACCATGGAGGTCTATCCAAACTTAATTATTCTATGATTCTATTCTGCCCAGTTGCTGTACATGTATGAGCTTCAGGGAGTTCAAAAACTTGCCCCATCTCCCAGAACTCTCATGAACTCCTTTACAGTATTTTTCTTTCTATGGTCTGTTTTTCTAAGACTTTTCCTGTGCAGATAGCCCTTAGATGCAGCATGGTCATGGCAGGCATTTCTTCTGCACTATGGGCCTGTGTCTTGGTTGTGGAGAAACTTTCCCAAGAGGTCCACCAACTCAAAGAGCATATACTTTCCTCGCTCTACATGTACGAACCAGTACCTCAGCTGTTAGGAGTAAGCATGCCTCTGCTCAAGAAAGGGGTATGGTGGGTCCACACAACATACCACTCTGTGGTTTTACCCATGTGACAATGGAGGGGACATGAGAAAATGGGCTGGGAAATCTACCTCAACCCTAGAGGCATGGGTATATAAGTTACAAGAAAAAACAATTGCAAAAGGGGGTGGGGAGGGGGTGGGGGTGGGGGGAGACGGGGAATGGCGCTTCCAGGAAAATTGCTGCTCCAATTTCCATGAATACTCTGACCAGAACTAGAGGTGCTCTGCCTCCAGTCGGGTGGAGGGACAACTGAGTTTATTGGACTGTGTGGGTTCAATGGCCTGACACATCAGACCAACAGAAGTTTAAGGCTCTTGTGGACACCAGAGCACAGTGTACTGTAATGCCATCCAGCTATAAAGGGGCAGAACTCATTTTTATTTCTGGATTGACAGGGAAATCCTGACAGTTAACTGTATTGGAGGCTGAAGCAGAGTTACATTAAGATGATGACATTAAACAGCTGTTTACCTTGCCGTGTTTCTTGGAGAACCCTTCTGTTGTGGGATTGCTGAGGGTCAAAGAGCAGCAGATGCTGATCACTACCCCAGTGGTGCACAGGGAGCAATATTGCGCTAACTGAGACTCCCTGATTCACATTCATGAGCTGGTTTATTGACTGGAGAGACAAGAAGTGATCAGCAAGACTTGCTCACCCTTTAATAGTCCCATATGGCTAGTGTGAATTCTTGACAAAAAGTGGAGACTAACAGTGGACTATCGTGGCCTGAATGAAATCATGCCACTACTGAGTGCTGCAGTGCTGGACGTGGTAGAACTCCAATATGAACTAGAATCAAAGCCAGACAAGAGGCATGCCACGACTGATATCACTAATGTGTTTTTCTCAATCCCTTTAGCAGCAGAGTGCAGTCCACAATGACACAGGACATGGGTGAATGCAGGCAGGCACACTCAGCATTCACACAACCACAAACAACACCAGCAGCATTATCCTGATTGCCTCTCTGGCTGAGCAAGATGGAGGCCCATTAGTGGGAAATGTAAAGTGCTTGTGTGCGCAAATGCATGTGCATGTGCATGTGTGCAAGGTAGATCCCTCCAGCAGCTGGGATCAGATACTCAGCTTGCCCAGGACAAGTTCCTGGCTCCCAGTCTGCCCAGATGAAGACAGTTGGACATATGAGCCCATGTAGGTGCAGCCCCACTGTAGCTGCTGGCACACACCACCCCAATCTAACACACGCTCACAAGGACACAGGCACACACACATTAAGTCTACACACTCCCATCTCTCCTGTTGCTGACTACAATGACACATGGGCCCTCTGATGCCCTGGTTCTAGCCCAGCTGCTGCACTTACCCCTATGTATCATCATAGTGACCTACAGCCCTTGGCAGCAATCCCATTACTCCAAATGGTGATGTGGAAAGCTGCTGCCAGTGATGCATCTGGATGGGTTTCCACCTGGACAGTGGGGTGATAGCCCTCCCAAGGCACTCCTGGAAGGAGCTGGGACAAGATCTTAGTTCCACAGGAGCCAGTGACTTGGATTCCCACCTGCCATTGTGCTTTGTGCTCTTCTGGGCTCATGCAGATGGGCTTTTGTTGAGCTGAGGGCTCTCCTGTGATGGGCCTGGAAGCAGTCAGAGCAGGGCATGAATTGAATTATTCATCCTGACATCATTTCCTTGGGCCTTCGTTTTGTGTACAGACGTGCTTCTTATCACACAGCCTAACACAATCCAGCAAGAACATAAACCTCTGGAGACATCTGCATGTGGAGGTCACATGTATATGATGGTAGTATTACATAAGATATGACAGCAGAGAACTCAAATTGCTTTTCAGAAATGCATCATGATTAGGGGAAAAGCTGTGCTGTTGCACGGGCCATGGTTTCCTTCAGGGCCAGCATCACAGCCTTGTTTCTAAGACTGTAGATGAATGGGTTTAAGAATGGGTACAGGACAGTGTTCAGCAAAGCTACAATGCTGTTGGTCTCCAAAGAAACATGTCCTGACGAGGGTGCGTAGAGAGCAATGCAGCTTCCATAGGCAATGGCCAAGGTGGTGAGATGGGAAGAGCATGTAGCAAAAGCTTTTCTCCTTGCAGAGACTGCTGGCATTTGTAGGATACAGAAGAAGATACTTGTGTAAGATGCCAGAGTTAGAAACAAGGAAGACAGCACAACAAACAATAAGAAAACCGATTCTGTTTTCCAAAGCAGGGTGACATCAGAGCAGGACAGTTGGAATAAGGGGGTGTTGTCACAAAAAAAATGCTGGATCTTGTTCGAACCACAGAAAGTGAGCTTGGAGAGCAGCACCAGGCGGTAAATCAAGAATGTGAAGCCCATGACCCAAACAGCAGCAACCAGCTGGATGCAGAGCCGATGCTTCATGATGGCAGCATAGCGCAAAGGCTGGCAGATGGCAACATAACGGTCAAAGGACATGACAACAAGGAGAACAAACTCTGCACCACCCAGGGCAAAATAGAAGGAGGACTGGGCAAAGCATCCACCTACTGAGATAGTTCTCCTGCCAGAGCTCAGAATTACCAACAGTTTGGTGCTTGTGGAAGATGTAAACCAGATTTCCAGGAATGCCAGATTGCCAATGAAATAGTACATGGGGGTTTGCAGGCGGCTATCCACACACAACAGGAAAATGATGGCTGCATTCCCCATCACCGTTGTCAGGTACATGAGTAGAAGGACCATGCAGAAAAATAGCTGTAGCCTTTGATCAAGCCCTGAGAAGCCTGTGAGGATGAATTCAGAAATGACAGTTCCATTGCCTACTCCCATGCCCTATTTCCATTCATCCTGCTGAGGCAAGAACATGGCAAAATCAAGTAAAATAATTTCATGGTGTGGATGGAAGGTTATCTCCTTCCTTCTCTCTTTCCTTGCTTGCAGGCTTCCTATACAACAGAGAGAGAAGGAGATTCTGTTGGACCTTCCTCACACTCTGCCTTTTCCATTTCATATATCATGCAGAGTCCTACAGGAATTTCTTGTCTTCTTTCCAACTTTGTCCATCAGCCACAAATTATTCTTTCTCAAGAGCACAGGACTAATAAGGGGTTGTTAGCGATTGCACCCTGTTCCCAGGAAGGTCCTCATTTACTCAGAACAATTGCAAACACCCATTGTAACAATGTTTCGAAAGGAAATCTCATCTTCTGCACAAATATTTTCTATTTTGTAGATGCTAAACCATGAATTCAAATATGTATATTGGAAGTTATTCTCTCTCCTCTTCAGTACTTGCCTTTTTGGACTACCAGCAGCTGAGGATCCCCTGGTTTATTTCAGGACAAAGAAATTTCAGGTCTCTCTTTTGTAATGCTGTGATTTCTTCTTTGTCATCTTCCCTTATTTCTTTAGGAAAGAAGAAAAATGGGGACCAAGTGTAGCTTGCCTTTTTTAGTACTGTAAATTAAGGCCAAAATTCATTATGGTCCCACCAGGTCCGTAGAAACATCTAACACAATCTCATCTGACTTCTTTCTGCACTGAAAAGCAAATATATCCAGAATTGGTCTTCGTTCTTACTATCAGACATTCTCAACTAAATGCCTTAGTTTTCTGAGAGGTGGAAAAATCTTGTCCTCTTCAAAAACTTAAGGATAGTCCTTGTAGTACAAAGAGGAAGTGCCTAAAAAAAGCAAAGTGCCAAGTACTACTGTGTAGGCTTATATTTCAGTTGACTAAAAGTCACATCCTTCAGGTTGAGCTATTTGACTAACTCCCATCCCGTCAATGCTGAGAGAGAGAAGAGCATCTGAAAGAGATCCCTCACCTTTATTTTGCATGGCAGTTCTAGGCTGGGACAACCCAGACACAAGCACTTTCTTTTATTTCATTGATTGTTGGGGAAGCCTCAGGAGAACAAGTTCTCACAGGCACCAGGAGTGAAGAAGGTTAAACTCATTACTCAAGTCTCTGATGACTGTAGTAAATTACTCTCTTCTGTAAATCAAAGTACTCCTCAAACAGGAAAATAAACAAAACTAAAACAAAAACCACAAGAGAAACTTGTTCAGCAAAGACAGACATTTTCTCCTTCACCTTTCCCTATGTGTTTAGACATAGAAAGGATCAGAGCAGATGACTGCAAAAAGTGACCACCTCAAAACACAAGGGTGGGGGAGGAGATGATGGGTTTGAAGCAGTGAAGTAGTTTCTCCATGGGCTGTGTTGTCCCCTCAGGACCTGTCCCAGGGCAGAATGGGTGCACTTAGGCAGGAAAATGGAAAGTTCAGAAGCGGGGACTTTTAAGGACTTTTAAGCATGGGGCTTGGGCTGGTCTTAGACCCCAAGTGCCCTGCCTTGCTCTTTGCCTCTAGACTGGCAAAGAGGAATCTGTGCACTGGCTTCATCTGGAAAACTTGTTGAGATTAACCCATTAGCTGTAATAGTTTTAGCAGAAGTTCAAGCCCAGTCACTAACAGCAATATGTTGTGGTTTAGCCCTGACAATCAGCTAAGCACTGAGGGGATCTGATCCAAGACTTTTTCCCATGCAATGAGGAAAAATAAGAATGGGAGGCAGTGATGGGAAACAAGTCTGGTCAGTCACGTTAATCATAAGATCACAAAAACATAGAAAGATTTGGTTTCCAAGGCACTTTAAAGATCAACCAGTTCTAACTGCCCTGCCATAGGCAGGGGCACCTTCCACCAGACCAGGTTGCTCAAAGCCCCATTAAGCCTGGCCTTGAATACTTCCAGGGATGGGGCACCCACAGCTCCTCTGGTCAACCTGTTACAGTGCCTCATCACCCTGAAAAATCAATTTTTTTCTGAATATCCAATCTAAAACTACCCTCTTTTAGTTTAAAAGCTACCTCTGTTCTGAATGGAAATGCAGGACGGGGAGAGCCAGTGGGCACAGTTGTTTGTGCTGGTGCTGCTAAGGACAAGACTGTCTCAGGAGCCTCACACTGAAATGTAGGTGCATGGGGTTCACATCCAAGCCTGATACATGAACTCCTCATTCTGGTGGAGATGGTCAAGGAAGAGGAACACTGTTTTGCAAGCACCCAGCAAAGAAGTGCACATCATCTGTCCAAGTACATGTCTTTTCTACCTCCTGCAGCTACTGAAATGGGGGACAGTTGCCTTAAAGGCCTATGTCATGCTTTTCTGATCCATGCAGAATTTTCAGATACCCAAAGGCATCAGAAATGGCCCCAGATACCAATGTCCAAGTTATTCCACCTGTTTTTATTCACAGACTCTCATCTGCATGGTATCTCTCCTCCAGCTGGACCCCTCTCTTCACATCTAATTCCTTTTCCAAGGAGCCCCCAGTGGGCTGTATCAGCTTAGTACTTCGGCAACTTGGTTGGCCATGTTGCACCTGAGCTATTGCTCATGGTGGGGGTTAAGAGAATTTCCTTTCCTCTTCTTGTCTCACACCTGTCTTTCTCATCTGGAAGACATCTCAGCTGATGAGCTACAGGCCTCAGGAAAAATTTTGTCTCTCTGTGAAACTCCAGAGAAATATCCTCGTCAATCAAAGTGTTCATCAAGCAAGGATCTGTGTGGGTTGTGTTTGCTGGAAGTTGAGAAGCAGACAGTCCTGGAATTGTGATCTCTGGTGGGCTAAAGCAGTCCTGTGTTCCAGTTTTCCTCTGTGCTGAGGAAGGATGCTGCCAGCTGGAACTGAGCAAACCAGAACCTTGGTAAGGAAGTTTCTGAGACATGGGGCAAAGAAAGGAGTAAAAGTTTTATTTAATCATCCCTGAGTTTTGAAGGCACTTGATTTGATTAAGGTACTCATTAAAAGTGCTGTTTATATATATGTATATATTTTTGTGTGTGAGGATATTGTTTGATATGTTCCAACGAAGATGTATGATGTTTTTCAATATACAAGAAAAACATGGTAATATATACATTATGTATACTCCTTGATGTTAGAATAAGGACTGGATATATAATTAAAAGCATAGATATGTTTATATACCTAAAGGTTTTCCTTAGTTTTATTCCATTCTTTAATGTTCCTTACCAGAAAAGGGAAGGGCTACTGGTGTCATCTACCTGGATGTCTATGAGGCTTTTGAAATGATCTCTCACAACTTTTTCGCTACTGAACTGGAGGAATATGGGCTTGATGGATTGACTGTTAGATGGAGAAAAGAATTAGTTAGATGGCCTCATCCAAAAAGTTGATACTCCTTGTGAGTCTATGGGCAGAGGTCCTGCCCCTCATGGCATAGTCAGTCAGCAGAAACAGAGCTCCTGGAAGAGAACTGCAGTTCACTGCAGTTCTCTGCAGTGCCCCCCTTGGGCAGTGGGGAATGGATGTCCCTGTGCTCCCCACAAGTTGTCCCCAAGCTGTTGGTGCTGCCTTGCAGAGCAAATAGGCTGTGGTGCTGTGGGGTGAATCTGCATGGCTGTGCCAGTCAAGGTGGGAATCAGACTCAGCCAGGTCCAGATCACTGAGCTGGACCCTGTGAATTCCAGGTTCCTTGTGAATACCTGGCTTTAGTTCTTTCACTGTGGCTGAGCCCACAGTGGGAGATCTCTCACTTTCAGAGGGGCTGCAGTCAGTGCTCATGCCATGCTCCGCTGTCCCTGGAGGTACCCTGGGCTCTGCAGGCAGCTCTAGATTCCCCTCCTGAAGGACATCATCTACAGGTCAGACGTGGGAACGGCCCTGGCTATGTAACGCAGTGACCATTTGCTGTCTCTGCTGTGAGCAGACACCCATGGGTGAGTCTTAAACCTAGCCCTTGGTCTCTGACAGGTCACAATGCAACAATGAGCCATTACCTCCAGAACAAAAGCAGGAACAGACTTTTGTAGGGAGCAATGATTTGGGCCTATTCTTGATGCTTGTTAGGCAAAGAAATCCCAGCCTTCAGGCATTTCATTGTGGTAATTCCGTTTTATTACAGGGGTGCTAGAAGAGAATATTGCTTAACTCACAGGGTTAGATGCACATTTATACAGCCTCCATATGAGACAGAACAGGTTCATTCATTCACTGCACTGATGAGAATCCTGGTATTTATGCAGGAACACAAGAAACCCAGGTAGCAAAACTGACAATGAGAAAAAAAATAAATATCTATATAGCCACCTGCTAAAGACAAACAAAATATAAGTCTGGAAGTTGATGTACTGGCATTCATGATTGGAGAGTGAAGGGATCTTTATGAGTATTGAAAAACATCCCCCAAATCAGTTTCCTAACAGCATCCTTCAGCTCCTTGTTCCTCATGCTGTAGATGAGGGGGTTCACTGCTGGAGGCACCATTGAGTACAGAACTGCCAGCAAAAGATTCAGGGATGAGGAAGAAATGGAGTGGGGCTTCAGGTAGGCAAACATGACAGTGCTGACTGTGAGGAATGTTTTAACAATTCGTGTCCATAAAGAACAATTCTGTTTGAATCCTGTCTGCCTCTGGGCCCTGCACTGGCAACTTAATTCTTGAACCACAGATGCAGTGTGTCCCAGTCTCCCCCTCATTCTAGTCAATTTATCACTTCTTAAATTTATGAACCTGTTTGCTTTTGTTATTCTGGACTTCTATTTCTAACATTGCTATAGATGTGTCTGTGAATGGCTGGGGAAGAATGTTTTAATTACTCGTGTGTCTGGGAGTTTCAGAACAACTGATAACAACTAGTGACTGTTATGGGATACTATGCGGATCTTTGGTATCTGGTTAGGGGGGGCCGAGAGATTAAGAGGAAGGAAAAAGAAGCTGAAGGACGGCTGGGAGACAAGACCTGCAGAGAATGTTCTATAAACTTGGCATGGTGCCAAGTAAGTACAAAGGGGGAGAGGAAGACTACGAGCCTTCAGCATGAAAGACCACTAGAGACCCCCTGAAGAGACCCCCAGAGGAGACTGCGCATGCTCCAGTAGGAGGGACTGCACCCCAGAAGCTAATTATAATAATCTATTTTTTTAGAAGTAGTAATGAATATGTATTAGTCTAGGAGCATAAAAATCAGCTGCTAGATGTAACTGGTGTGCGTCCTGGTGGAGCGGAGACTCCCAGTGCACCCAGCGTTTTTTGCTTACCTCTGTTCCTTTATATTCTTTTAATAAATCCTATTTTTTTATTTAATCCTAATTTGAATCCTGAGCCATTTATAACAGGGGACATTCAATATGGATAGTTTATTCAAGATGGGTGAAAGTGCCTGGAAGATGAGGGAGTACACCGTGATGGAGAAAGCAATAAAAAGCAAGTGCTGGTGACCATCAGTATTTCTTCTCTTCTGATGAATAGAGATCCTGAAAATTCACCTGAAGAAGGATGTAGATCACTGGTGAAGGAAGTGTCTTTTTGTGCCATCACCAATGCAGATTACAAAATACTTCCATATGCCATGGTAATATATCCCACCCAGTTCTTGTCATCCTGTGGGTCAGGGGAGAGGGAGCTGACAGCCAAGGGACACATTTGGGTGTAAAAGAGGGGACCCAGCAGAGACAAGGAGTCAAGGCAGTGGGGTGGGGGAGGCCAGGAGAAGAAGCCCAAGGGGTGGTGCTGCTTGTGAGGACACGTTTGTGCCAGCAGCCTGAGTGGGCAGCAGCTCTGTGGAGGTGAGGGGAGGCCAGGAAGTGCATGCCAAGAGCCCTCCTGCCAGCAGAGACAAGGCCGGGGCTGAGGCCAAGGGGAGAGGCAGGCCCAGGGCAGGGGGCTGCAAGGGCCATGCTGAGTTCCCTGCCCCTGCTGCTCTGGGCTCCCTTTGTGCAGCCCTGGCTCTGCAGCACCAAGCCCTGCTGGGAGCCCTTCCCTAAATGCTGCCACCGCTCTCTCATGCTGCTGTTGCCCTCTGTCAGGCACTGCCCAGCCCAGCCCAGCCCCTGCCCACCTCTCCCCACTTCGATGCCCTCTCCCCAGTCCAGCCCAGCCCAGCCCAACAGCCCAGGCTGGGCTGGCCCCAGGGCAGTGCCCACCACAGGCTGCTGCAGGGCTCTGGGCATGGCCACCACAGCTGCAGCCTCTTACAAGGCACCACAGCTGCTGGGACAAAGGTGGCTCTGGGCCTCCCCAGCAACCCCAGGGCTGGGGGCAGCCATGGCTCGCAAAATGGAGGTCCGTGAAGCTGTAGGAGTCCTGGTCTCTTGCCTGGGAGATCCCCAGCACAGAGTGCCTGTGTCCCGCAGGGCCAGCCCCACTCCCCAGGCCAGCACAAGAGGCCTGGCCCAGGCACAGGACACCTCCAGATTCCCCTGCAGGATGACATTTGCCATCAGTCCCAGCACCTTTGGGACACTCCCAGGCCAGTAAAAGGACAGCTACTATTTGCTGGCACCACAGCTGCTGGGACAAATGCAACTCTGGACATCCTCAGCAGCCCCCACGCTGGGGCCAGCCATGGCTCAGGAAATGGATGGACATTAGGCTGCATTCTTCTTCACCAATGTTATAAGTTGTTTACTGAGTTAGCAAGCAGAAAGCAAAACAGCGCTGGGCAGCCAGGGAGTCTCTGCTCCGACAACGGCGCACACCTCACCCCCGCCAGGGTCCCTTTTTATAGCTTGGTAATTCTGGGATTACGCAGCACATCCTGGTATATTCTGCGACTGTGTGCACTGTTGCTAGGGGTTCGTCTCTATCCCGCTGGTGGTCATGAAGATGAAGGCCATAGTCTTCCTCGGCGTTGTGGTTCAACTTCTTTTTATTTGGTCATGTTGGCCCAGCATGAGACAGGAAGGCAGGATGTTGAGACACTAGTTTAACAACTTAACAGGAGGTGGTTACATGAGCTTTGCAACAGTGTTTTTGAACAAAAGAGGCAACTGAGATGCAGAAAGAGAGAAGGGGAGGGGGTTCACGTTTTTGTTACATTAAGCAAAAGAATTTTCATAGCCTCTAGCCAAGCATTATAGAGCTCCTTACTTCAGCAGTGAGCTTTCGCAACTCCCGCTCCGCAAACAGAATTCCTCGTTTTTTATAATATAAAAGACAATGAACAAACATTTATAGTGTATTACAACGGGCACCCCCTGCCTCTCTGCTCAAGTGTACCTAGCGACTCACCGAGGCTGTCCGTGTCCCATCGTCATCATGGAGCGGTCACACCCGTCCTAGCCTGATCGTGTCACCTTCCTGCTTGCTGTTAGTGCCTGGTGGGTGTGGGTTGGGGCAATCTTACCTGTCCTAGGGAGCGTTGGCAGCTCTTCCTCCCAGATGAGTGCTCAAGGGCAGAGACACCAGGATTGTGCCCTTTCTGGCTGAAAGAGGAAAAGCACCAAATGGAGAAGCAACGCCCAGCCTGCTGGGCGTAGGCTGGGGAGATCTTAACTGTCCTAGAGAGCGCTGGAAGTTTCTTCCAGCTGACTTCTCAAGGGCAGAGAGGCCAGGATTGTGCCGTGGTCTGGAGACAATCCTGTGTGTGTCTGGCTGAAAGAGAAGAAACACAAAACAAAGCAGCACCTCCCTGTGACCATGGGCAGCCCCTGCCTCTCTGCTCAAGAGTATCTAGCGACTCACCGAGCCTGTCTGTGTCCCTTCATCCTCATGCAGCATTCACTGCTGTCCTGCCCCCATTCTGTCAGCTTCATGCTTGCTGTGGACCATCGGGGTGGAGGTTGGGGTGATCTTACCTGTCCTATAGAGCATTGGCAGCTCTTCCTCCCAGCTGACTTCTCATGGGGAGAGCGGCCAGGATTGTGCTGTGGTCTGGTCCAATCGCTGTGTGATTCTGGCTGAAAGAAAAGAAGCACCAAACGGAGCAGCATCCCTCTGTCTACATGGGCAGCCCTTGCCTCTGTACCCGAGGGTCTCCAGCGACTCACCAAGGCTTTCCGTGTTCCGCCGTCTCCATGGAGAGGTCACTGCCGTCCTAGTCCGATCGTGTCACCTTCCTGATTTCTGTGGACAGTGGTGGATGAGGTTTGGGGCAATGTTACTTGTCCTGGAGAGTGCTGGATGTTCCTTCCAGATGTCTTCTCAAAGGGAGAGTCGCCACGATTGTGCCGTCGTCTGCCTCCCATCGCTGTGTGTGTCTGGCTTTAATAAGAGAAAGAACAAATGGAGCAGCATCTCCGTGTGACCAGGGGCTGACCCTGCCTCTGTGCCCAAAGGACTTGGGCGTTTCACCACGTCAATCCGTCTCCCACCATCCTGATGGAGCGGTCACTCCTGTCCTAACCCAAGCGTGTCACTGTCCTGTTTGCTATGACATCGCTGTTGGGTGTGGTTTGGGGTGGAATTACCTGTCCTGGAGATTGTTGACACCTTTTCCAGCTGACTTCTCAATGCGAGACAGTCCAGGAGTGTACCATGGCTTCATTCCAGCACTGTCAGTGTCTCCAGCTGTAAGAGAGGAGGCGACAAACCGAGCAGCCACCCCCTTTCAGCATTGGAAGCCATTCCTTCCTCCTTGCACGAGGCTCTCCCAGCCTCACACCAAGGCTGTCCATCTCCCATCTTTCTGATGCCCAGGAAATGTTCCTTGTAGATTAAATGTGCCATATTCCCACTTAGCATGGTGACACTGTGGCAGGGAATGGCTTGGGGCTCTCTTAGCTGTCCTGTAGAGCGCTGGCATCTTTTCTGGCTGTGTTCTCAAAGCGAGAGAGGCCAGCAGTGTGCCATGGTCCGGTCTCATCGCTAGGGATGTTTCTGTCCGAAAGAGGAAAAGCACCAAACGGAGCAGCATCCCCCTCTAACCATGGGCATCCCCTGCCTCTGTGCCCGAGGGTCTCCAGCGACTCACTGAGGCCGTCCCTGCCCCCTCATCCTCCTGCAGCGGTCACTCCCTTCCTGACCCGATCGTGTCACCGTCCTGCTTGAAGAGAGAGGAAAAAGAAGCTGACTCCCTCTGGTTGAGGTTGTGTCTGGAGCCGACACTTGAGCGGGAGGAGCAGGCAGCCGAGCAGCCTCCCCGTCAGCACGGGCAGCCGGTACAGGCCTGCCCAACCGCCCAACCGCCCTTGGGGCCAGCATTCCGCAGCCATGGCCGTCCCCAACGCTTTGTGTTGTGCCAGCCTGGGCTTTGCTCTGCCCTTGCCCCTCAGGGTGCAGCAGCCTGTGAGTTGCCATGTGCTTCAGCTTTCTCTCTGGAAAAAGGCACGTGTGGCTAGAAGCATGCCTGCTGTTGTAATCCAGTTACATTTAACTGGAGTTAAAGCCACTTGGAGGCCGGTCACTAGTGGAGTCCCCCAGGGCTCAGGACTAGGGCCAGTCCTCTTTAATATCTTTATCGATGATCTGAATGAGGGCATCGAGTGCACCCTCAGTAAGTTTGCAGATGACACCAAGTTAGGGGTGTGTGTCGATCTGCTCGAGGGTAGGAAGGCTCTGCAGGAGGATCTGGATAGGCTGCACCAATGGGCTGAGGCCAACTGTATGAAGTTCAACAAGGCCAAGTGCCGGGTCCTGCACCTGGGACACAACAACCCCAAGCAGAGCTACAGGCTGGGATATGAGTGGTTGGAAAGCTGCCAGGCGGAGAAGGACCTGGGAATATTGGTTGATAGTCGGCTGAATATGAGCCAGCAGTGTGCTCAGGTGGCCAAGAAGGCCAACAGCATCCTGGCTGGTATCAGAAGCAGTGTGGCCAGCAGGGCTAGGGAAGTGATTGTCCCCCTGTACTCGGCTCTCGAGATTCTTTTCTGAAGGGGAAGCCACAGTATCTCTTTTCAAGTGTTCATAAATTGTACTGATACAGAACGGATCATTTCCATATCACCTCTTAGAAATATGACAAATCATGCAAATAAGCAATTGACATGATTCTGCTTTTAGTGCTGCACAAGCTAACAGTAGTCAAGTAACCTTTGGCACTGATGCCATGGTATTTTGCAAGTTAAAGTACTAAGTTAGGTAAATGCATGTTTTTAGACACAGTTTTCTTGGTGTAATCATGTATTCACTCTCTATTACTTATCTTTTACGTCTATATTCTTAATCTATTTCTACAATCGTGGTGTGTAATTTTGTTTAGTTTCTCCCTCCTAGACCTGTTGCTAGAAAACAGAGAGGGTCTGGTGGGAGATGTGGTGATTGGTGGCCGCCTCGGTCATAGCGACCATGAAGTGGTTGAGTTCAAAATTTATGGTGACAGAAGGAAAAGGACCACCAAAACCTCATCCCTAGATATGGGGAAAGCGGACTTCAGGCTGCTCAGGGAGCTAGTCAGCAAGGTCCCCTGGGAAACTGCTCTTGAAGGCCTCGATGTCCACCAGTGCTGGTCACTCTTTAAGCGATGCCTCCTAGAAGCACAAGATCAGGCAATTCCTAAATATCGCAAGTCAGGCAGGCGGGGCAGGAGGCCGGCGTGGCTGACCAGGAACATTCTAATGGAGATTAGGCGGAAACAGAGAGTGTTTCGCTACTGGAAGGAGGGCCAGGTGTCATGGAAAGAATACAGGGATGCTGTTCGTGTTTGTAGGGAGAAAGTTCGTGTGGCCAAAGCACAGCTAGAGTTGAAGCGTCCTGTGTCTGTGAGAGAAAATAAAAAGGTTTTTTTTAGATATGTAAATGGAAAAAGGAGAACTAAAGAATACATAGGGCCACTCCTTGATAGGGAAGGTCTCCTCACAGACGATGACATAGGCAAAGCAGAGACGCTTAACGCCTTCTTTGCCTCTGTCTTCAATGCCGATGATGGGCTTCGGGACCCAGGGTGCCCTGAGCTGGAGGGCCGGGACGGTGGGGATGACAAACTCCCAACTGACCCTGAACGTTTGCGGGATTTGCTACTCCACCTGGATCCCTACAAGTCCATGGGTCCGGATGGGATTCATCCCCGGGTGCTGAAAGAGCTGGCGGACGTCATCGCGGAACCTCTATCAATTATTTTTCAACGATCCTGGGAATTTGGAGAGGTCCCGGTAGACTGGAAGCTGGCAAATGTTGTGCCAATTTTCAAGAAGGGTCAGAAAGAAGACCCTAGCAATTACAGGCCTGTCAGTCTCACGTCAGTGCCTGGTAAAATCATGGAGAAGTTGGTTCTCGGACTTATTGAGGCCCACCTGGGGGACAAAGCAGTCATTGGTCCCAGCCAGCATGGGTTTGTGAAGGGTAGGTCCTGCCTAACTAACCTGATTTCCTTTTATGATAAGATCACCCGTATGGTGGACCAAGGGAAACCAGCTGATGTGATTTTTTTGGACTTCAGCAAGGCTTTTGACACAGTTTCCCATAGGATCCTACTGGACAAAATGTCCACCATACAGCTAAATAAAAACACCATATGATGGGTGAGCAATTGGCTAACGGGTAGGGCCCAAAGGGTTATGGTAAATGGGGCTGTGTCAGGCTGGCGGGTGGTCACCAGTGGGGTCCCTCAAGGCTCCATTTTAGGGCCGGTACTTTTCAATATTTTTATAAACGACCTGGATGTAGGAATAGAGGGTATTTTGAGCAAGTTTGCTGATGACACCAAACTTGGAGGAGTTGTGGACTCAAATGAGGGCGTAAAGGCCTTACAGAGGGATCTGGACAGGTTGGAGAGCTGGGCGATCACCAACTGCATGAAGTTCAATAAGAGCAAGTGCCGGGTCCTGCACCTGGGACGGGGAAACCCTGGCTGCATGTACAGACTGGGCGATGAGACGCTGGAGAGCAGCCTAGAAGAGAGGGATCTGGGGGTCGTGGTAGACAGCAAGTTGAATATGAGCCAGCAGTGTGCCCTGGCAGCCAGGAGGGCCAATCGTGTCCTGGGGTGCATCAAGCACGGCATCGCTAGTAGGTCAAGGGAGGTGATTGTCCCGCTCTACTCTGCGCTGGTGCGGCCTCACCTCGAGTACTGTGTGCAGTTCTGGGCACCACAGTATAAAAAGGACATGAAACTGTTGGAAAGTGTCCAGAGGAGGGCTACGAAGATGGTGAAAGGCCTGGAGGGGAAGACGTACGAGGAACGGCTGAGGTCACTGGGCCTGTTCAGCCTGGAGAAGAGGAGGCTGAGGGGAGACCTCATCACAGTCTACAACTTCCTCATAAGGGGGTGTCGAGAGGCAGGAGACCTTTTCTCCTTTAACACTAGTGACAGGACCCGCGGGAACAGGGTTAAGCTGAGGCAGGGGAAATTTAGGCTGGACGTCAGGAGGGGGTTCTTCACAGAGAGGGTGGTTGCACACTGGAACAGGCTCCCCAGGGAAGTGGTCACTGCACCGAGCCTGTCTGAATTTAAGAAGAGATTGGACTGTGAACTTAGGAACATGGTCTGAACTTTTGGGTAGACCTGTGCGGTGTCAAGAGTTGGACTTGATGATCCTTAAGGGTCCCTTCCAACTCAGGATATTCTATGATTCTATGATTCTATGATTCTGTGGAAAAGTCGTGTCATCTCTTCCCCCGCACACACTCCACAGCATCCCAGCAATATCTACAAGTGCTTGGAAGAGGTGGTATTCACCCTGCCTTTCACGTTGAGGGTGTCTGGTCACATAATGAGACAAGAACAGATGATTCTCCTGCCAACATCTTCTATGGAATTAGGAGCAAAGACAGCACTGGAAATAAGTCCCGATCAAAACTTTAGAGCAGTGGTTGTATCCCAAAAGACTGCCTGAGTGTGATTCAAAGTTGATTTCCGTGGAGGCCCAGGGACTTGTCAAGAGCTCCCTGTGCTGATGAGCTGGGCCGGGCTCTTGGGCCCAAAGGGAGCTCCTAGCAAGTGGGCAGTGCTGCAGAGAGACAGCTCTGCCCAGAAGCAGCTCCTCTGCACAGCGCAGCAGGGCTGGGGGCACTGCCTGCAGGGGACAAGGGTGGCTGAGGGAAGGGAGGGAGATGTTAAAGGCAGTGTGGAGGGGGGATGCTGAGAGCTCACGGTAGGAGAAATCTTCACAGCCCTGAACAGGGTAAGTCTCTGGCTACAGGGCAATGCAGCTGTTGTTCCTGGTGCCATCTCCAGATTTGCTGGAAAAACCCACAGCCTATGGGAGCTTTCAGGAGGACTCAGGACTCAGGAGGAGTTTTTTTTGAATAAGAGGAAAATGACAAATTCCAGAGCAGGGATTACCTTCCAAAGCTGTCAGAGGGACAGGACGTGACGGCTCCTTCTAGAGGGGCTGGCTGCGGGCTGTGCAGGCAGGACTGGCCAGGGCTGTGGTGCAGAGCAGGGTCCCTGCTGTGCCCCAGGGGCTGTGTGCCGGGGCAGGGCCTCTGCTGCCTGCCAGGCTCAGCACTCAGCCTGCCTGGGGAGCTGCCCAGGACACTGCGGGGAGAAGCTGTGGGAGGAAGGAGGCCACCCAGAAGAGTAGGGGGGAGTCTTTCTGCTTCCCAGAGCCTGCTGCCTGGGGCAGGTACCTGTCTCAGAGACCACCACCAGTCCCTGGTGGTCTTTATCATGTACCTACAGGGCAGTACTGACCCTTCCAGAGAGCGAAGTTGACTAGCCTGATCTCTTAGGCATTCTTAGGCAACCAAATCAAAAGCTCCAGGCAGAAGCATGTATTCTTCCCTGGAAAAGGCAGTGTGTCTTGTTGAGGATGTTTCAATGAGATATGGCTTAGGTTTTGCTCAGAAAACACTATCTAACTTGCCTCTTTAAATTCCTCCATAAATAGGCTGCTATGCCCAGAAGCAGCAAATGTCCAAAAGCAGCTTCCCCACAGAGTTCCTCCTCCTGCCATTTGCAGATACACGTGAGCTGCAGCTCCTGCACTTTGGGCTCTTCCTGGGCATCTACCTGGCTGCCCTCTTGGGCAACGGCCTCATCCTCACAGCCATAGCCTGCGACCACCACCTCCACACCCCCATGTACTTCTTCCTTCTCAACCTCGCCCTTATCGACCTGGGATCCATCTCCACCACTGTTCCCAAAGCTATGGCTAATTCCCTGTGGGACACCAGGGCCATTTCCTTCTTCGGTTGTGCTACCCAGGTCTTTATGTTTGTCACATTTGTCACAGCAGAGTTTTCTCTTCTCACCATCATGGCTTATGACCGCTACATTGCCATCTGCAAACCCCTGCACTACAGGACAATAATGGACAGCAGAGCTTGTGTCAACATGGCAGCAGCTGCCTGGGGCAGTACTTTTCTCTATGCTGTGCTGCACACTGCCAATACCTTTTCCCTTCCCCTCTGCCAAGGCAATGCCCTGGACCAGTTCTTCTGTGAAATTCCCCAGATCCTCAAGCTCTCCTGCTCAGATGCCTACCTCAGAGAAGTTGGGCTTATTGTGCCTAGTGTGTGTTTAGCCTTTGGGTGTTTTGTTTTCCTTGTGCTTTCTTACATGCAGATCTTCAGGGTTGTGCTGAGGATCCCCTCACAGCAGGGCCGGCACAAAGCTTTTTCCACATGCCTCCCTCACCTGGCTGTGGTCTCCCTATTCATCAGCACTGCCTTTTTTGCCTACCTGAAACCCCCCTCTATGTCCTTCTCCTCCCTTAATCTTTTGCTGGCAGTTCTGTACTCGGTGGTGCCTCCAGCAGTGAACCCCCTCATCTACAGCATGAGGAATCAGGACCTGAAGGAAGCCATGTGGAAAGTGATGAATGGAGGTTTTTCAGAAGGAATAAACTGCCTGTGTTCTTAATGTTAACTGTATACAGACCCAGAAATCTTTCTATTTGTTTCCATTTTTTTTTTCTTTTTTACTTTGCTTTACTTCTCATAGTGTTCCCCACAAAGAAACATCGTTGGTCATACCTTCGTACACTGTATGTACCTGTCTCATGTGACTCCAAGTCTTTGTATAAATGGTGGGTCAGGCTTTCTGTGTATTTTAATAAAAGAAAGGATCATACATTGACTTACTTGCCTGATACCCTTCCTTGTAGACCTGTGGTGGAGCTTCAGAGACACATGGCAGAGGGGGAGGGGAGAAGAATCCTGCCACAGCAGCACTGCCAGGGTGTACCTGTGATTGTTCCCTATTCTTGGATAGCACCACAGAGACAGTGAATTCACCTGCCTCTGTACACAATAGGCGAGAGGAATGATGGCAGGCAGGCATCTTTCTGGAGGAAAGCGGGAGCTTCCTGGAGACCCCAAGCACTTGGCAGGGACAGTGTGTGCCCAGGATTCAGTAGCACATGGAACCCATAAAGCACGGGCACGTCCCAGGTGGAGCCACCCTGAGGTGCTAAATCTGGGTGGGAAAAGGAAAAGCAGAGCTCTGCAACAACAGGGAACACAGCAGGCATAAGGAAAGCTCTCTGTTGAATTGGTTGTTATACCTCTGGTGAAATTTCATAGATTGAATACAGTGAATCACCCCAAAACATATCCTGACATTGGAGATGTGTTTGACTCGATGATCCTTGTGGGTCCCTTCCAGCTCGGGCTATTCCATGAGTCTCTGACTCTGAAGAAGGCCGGCTATCTGTGCCGGCTATCCATGGCCAAGGAACCACTTGTGTGGGAGGCACTCAGTGCCAGTGCCCCACACCAGCTGGTTCTGTCTTCCCAGCTTGACCAGCACGGCCCTTCAGAGTGCCCCCATGGCCCTGTGCACCACAGCCCCCTTGCTCTGCAGAGCAGCACCACCAGCTGGGGGCTGTGGGCAGCATGGGAAGGGGCTGCAGGAATGACTGCTCAGGCCAGTTCAGATGTACTGGGCTGGGGCAAGGCTGTGTGGGACATGGGGTGTCCTGGGAGCAGAGCAGGACACTGTGGGTGTGCAATGGTGCTGCTTGAGGAACCCCAGGGCCAGCAGTGTGGTGCTGTGCTGTGCTGGGGAGTGGGGCTGGCCTGGGGGGCTGCAGGATGCCTGTGGGAGGGGAATCTCCTGCAGATGGCAGCAGCAGGGACACTGCAACTGACCTCCACTTCTCCATTTGATGCTTTGGGGTCTGCCCAGCCTGGGATGCTCTTCTGGGCTGGGTTGGGGAGAGGATAGGAGATGAAGGTGTGGAGAGCTTGGGAGGGTCTGGGCTGAGCTGGCCTCCTGGGTGAGACAGGGAGGACCAGCAGAGCAGGGGCTGGGATGCACCATTGTTCTCTGCACACTCTGGGAAATGCTGCCTCAGGGCAATGATCCCAGAACAGCTCCTTGCAACCACCATTCCCAGACTGGGCTCTTGCCACAGCTTACACAAGTGGTTTATATTTCCTCCTCTGAGGGATATCGAATTAATGTATCAGGAGTCCATGTCTTTATTCTCCATATGAGAGTGCACAAGATGTGGGCGTGGAGAGATGACTACCAGTGAGCAGAAGTTCCATAAGATATTCCCTAGGAGTATACTGTGGGACAGACAGTGACTCAAGGTCATCTTCCTTTGCAGGCTATGTGCCCTGGGAATGCACTTGAATGAAACAAATCTAGACATAAAGACTTTCTCACCCACCACAGAGAGTTTTGAACACTTCCCTAACATGTGCACTCAGTGCTTGATAAGTTTTTGCATATTGAGGTGGTCATTTCCTTCAGGATGCCCTAAAGGAGCTGAAGAACTCCCAGGGAAATGTGAGTCCAGAAATGTGGGAGGCCTTCTGAAGCATGAGCTGCTTGGCCCACAGGGTACCTGAGGAATTGTGCAGGGCATTCCCTACACCGGGTATTCCTGGATGGGCTGGGAAGAGGCCTGCTGAGCACAACACCTCCTTGTAGCCCTGTGGATCCTGGCTGTGAGGTAACGTCTGTCCCAGCAGCTGGCTGGACAACAGCAGGGAGGCAGAGCCTCTGAGGTCATAAAGGCCTTCAGAAAGCTGCCCCCAACAGGGTGACACATTTGGGGAGACCAGGGGAAAGCTGAGAGAATAAAGGTGGGAGATTTGGGGGAGAGAAGAGGGACTTGGCTAACAGAAAGGAAAGATCTGGAAGAGGTGAGAGGGGTTCAGGCAAGGCTGTGCTGCTGCAACACTTACTAGGAAAACATCCACGTCAAGCCCTGGCAATATTTTGAAGCAGTAACCGTAAGCCCTACCCCTACATCTAAATGCTATCCCTCTCTCTGCAAGGAATTCACTACTCTTACTCCTAACCCCAAATCTTACTTGGCGTGGGTTTGCCAAGTCCCAAATCCATAAGGCCTTACCGTACACTCTTAGCTCAATTCTCACCCTATTCCTCAGCCTTTCATCCCTAGCATTGAATTCCAGCCTTAACATGATTCCTCAACAGAGCCCTGAAGAAAATGCCAACATAACATAATATAGTCTCTACACTAGACACAGACTAGAAGCCAACGCAGTAAACACAGACCTCCCTCTAATACTCTGCCCAACTACTAACCCTGGAAGGCAAGATCTAATCCCTAAACCCTAACCTGAACACCTAATCCCCAAATGCTGCATTCCTGCGGTCTAGTCACCTAACTGAAGCAGTTTGGCCTCATGAAGCTGAGAGAACAACCCTGCAGACACCAAGGTCAGTGAAGAAATAGTCTGTGGAAGTGCTCCAGGTGGTAGAGCAGAAGTTCCCCTGCAGCCCATGGTGCACCATGTTGGAGCAGATCTCCACATGGCAACTGATGGAAGACCCCATGTGGGAGCATTTGTATGTGGCCTGAAGGAGGATGCAGTCCAGGGAGAGGTCCTGCAGGAGAAGACTCCAGGTCAAAACTGTGGAGAGGAGCCCAGCTCTAGGCAGCCCCTTGTTATGGGGCCTTTCTTCTGAGGACAAACTTGTATTGACCCTTTGATAGATGCACAGGCAAGGACAGGACTCAGGATGGCATCGCCCTTCAGGAAGGAACTACCTTTGCAATTCCCTTGAAGTGTGGAACTCCTGGCTGTGTCACAGCTTGAGCCACTGAACTGTGCAGGCAGACCAAAGTCCCACTGTGACAGAAGCAACCTCGTGCTTCCCCTGAAGCCACTCCCCTCCCAGTCTTCCTGAACTACCATTGACACCGCAGACTCAAGCAAACAGAGATAAAAGGGAGTGCGAGAATGCCAGTGCTGTACAAACTCAGGGACAATGATACATGATATAGCAAGTAACTGGAACACGACCTGAGCACCAGCTCATCACAAGCACCAGCTTCATGCTTAGTTGGTTTGAAAGGACTGAGAACAGGACTTTAGAAAAAGCATAAATCTTAGTATGCACTCAGCCTCACCAGAAGTAGCCCTGCAGAATGACAACCCATCTGGCTGCTCATGGCTTGGACAAGTGTACAGTTTGCTGGTTGAAGAACTTTCTAAATGGCCATGCTCAGAGAGTGAAGGAGTGAAGGGAGTTCAGTCCAGTTGGAGTCAGTTGACCAGATGTTCAGCTTAGTCATCAGTGACATTCCCCAGGGCTTGGGTCCAGTTTTATTTAATATATAGATCTACGATCCGAATGAGAGGATCAAGTACACCCTCAGTATATTTGCAGATGACAAGAAGTTAGGTGGGACAGTTGATCTGCTTGAGGGTAGGAAAGCTTTGCAGAGGGATGTGGAAAGGCTAGATTGATGGACTGAGTCCAATCACATGACATTCAACAATGCTTCTGCACTTGGATCATAACAACCCCATGCAGTAGCATAGGCCTGGGGAAGAGTGGCTGGAAAGCTGTCCAGAAGAAAAACACCTGGGGATGTTGGTCAACAGCCAGTTGAACATGAGCAGCCACCACCCATCATGGACAGGGACTCTGACATCTTCTAATAGATCATCTGTGCTTATGAGGTCACTGTCAGCTGAAGATCGGATAGGCCATGAGCAGGCCCATGGCAGGTGAATATTCCTGTGATAACAGTGGTGCCTGAGTCGCTGACAGGCTGAGAGTAAGGGTGGTCTGTGTTAGACACTTTGAGGACCCTGGTGCCTGAGAAGCCAGTAGGCCAGGAATAAGCAAATGGCTTGTGTGGCTCTTTGGGAGCTTATGATGTCATGTCAGCGATGGCACACCATGCTTGATTATTCCTGAAATCCGACAGAAACCCCAGGCACCTGTCTACTGGTGCATCACACTACTTCATTGGGAACAGAAACCAAACAGGTGTCTATGTGGTGCTCAGGTCAGGGGTGTCTGTGGAGCTGACAGACCAGCAGCAGGCCCACAGCTCTCATAAGAGCTTGTGAGGACACTGTTGCCTGAGAAGATGACAGGCAGGAAGGAGACCCATGCCTGGGGAATGGACTTGTGATGCCACTCTTGGCTGAGTAGCTGACAGGGCAGGAGCAGGTGCATGGCCATATAAGTTCTTGGAAGGTCACTGGAGCCTGACTACTTCCATGGCGAGTATGCATCAGCTGCAAGGGTATCAGAGAATCACAGAGTCATAGAATGGTTTGGGTTGTAGGAATTCTAGTGACCATCTAGTCCACATCCCTCTGCTACAGGCAGGGACACCTTCCATTAGGCAGCATGTGCCTATGAGGTCATGGTCAGTTGAGGAGTTGATAGGCCAGGAGCAGTCCCCTGGCCTGTGGATGTCATTTGGATGCCAGTGGTGCCTGTGTAACTAACTGGCTGAGAGCAAGGGTGGCCTGTGCTAGATGCTGGGAGGACCCTGGTGCCTGAGAAGCCAGGAGGCCAGGAATAAGCACATGGCTTGTGTGGGTCTGTGGGGAGGTCACTGGTGATCAATTAGCTGATAGGTCAGGGCAAGGCCCACGGATTGTACAGGTACCTGTGAGGTCACTGGTGCCTGAGGAGGTGGCAGGCCTGGAACAGGCCAAGAACTTGTGTAGGTGTTTGTGAGGTCATTGCTGTCTGACTACAGGCCAGGAGCAGGCTCATGGCAGGTGACGATGCTATGGCATCACCTGGAGCTGAGTTGGGCAGAATCATGAAATAGCCCGAGTTGGAAAGAATCAAGGATCAGTGAGTCCAACTCCAGCCACCAGACAATAAAATAAATTATATATGTATCTAAAAACTATACAAACTGTAAATATATTTTAAAAATAGTAAAATATGTAATGTATATATTTATAAAAAATAAACCTTTTACATATGTATAATACATGTAAAATTAATGTAATGAAAAATAAAATAAAATAAGATAAAATATATAATATAATTAATATAATATATTATACTGTATAATATAACATAATACCGTATAATATACTGGAATACTTTATGTAATATAAATATTTATCAAATAAAAATATAATATAATCTATAATATAATATCGGTAATTATATATTATATAATATGAACTATATAATAATACATAAAATATATAAGAATAATATTTAATCTAATAAAATATATAAAAATATAATATTGTATAAGTAATATATATATTGTATATATTCATAAAAATGTGTGTTCTATTAAAAATATAAAATGTATGTATATATATGTGTGTATTTATATTTATATATATATATATAATAAACTATATGTCTGACAGCATTGTCCCAACAGTTCTTGGACTCTGCCAGGCTTGGAGCTGTGAGGAGGCTGGGAGGCACCGCAGGGCCATGCCTGGGCACGGGGCCAGGAGGAAACCACCGTCTTCCTGCCCGGGCGCCATGTCACGTGGGCTGCGGTTTGTGCACCTGCAGTAGCAGGCAGGCTCCAGCTCCCGACCCGCCGCGGGGAATAACGGCCCCTGGGTGACACGCTGAGAGCCAGGGAGACGCCTGAGGCTCTGGGCTGCAGCTCTGCTGCCAGGGCAGACCCTGGACCAGCTCTGGCTGCTGCCGAGACCCCACAGGAGGCTCCCTGGGGAGGGACGGGACAGCCAGCACCCCCATAATGGAGCTCTGGCCCTGCCCAAGGGCCTTTCCCAGCTGCTGCTGCCAGCACAGTGGGGGCTGTAGCAGGGGCAGGGGCTGGTCCCTTCCCAGCCTGACACAGCCCCGCTGCAGGACCAGCCCCGTGGATCCCATGGCGCAGAGACGGCCGGACAATCGCACCTTGGGCTCTTGGATGCTACAGCTTAGGAGATGCTCCGTGCTCCCACAGCAGGCTGCAAGGGGTGTCAGAGCCATCTGCCCCCACACCCAGCCCTACCCCACGATGATGTCCCACCGCAGTGACGTGAGACCCGCAGCGGAGCCGTCCCTCATATATGGTCATGAAGAGCGCTGGAGAAGTTCATTGGAGAGCTGGGCTGCGTCGGAGGGGAGATAAGTGCCGATAACGTCTAAAAAGGTGCCTGCTGCTTCGATTGGCTCCTCCTGCAGCTGGGACAGCATCTGCACAGATATATTGCCCTCCCATCATTGCCATTTAACTGTGGGTAACTAGAAGCTCCAGCAGCAGGGCTGTGCTGTCAGGACAGGAGCCTCAGGATGGGGACAGAGGGACTCCTTTTCCCTTGGGTGCTGTGGCTGTTCCTCTGGGTGCATCCATGCAGAGGTAAGTGGCAGCTGCTTTCTTCAACAGCCTGGGACCAGTAGGCAGCAACAGGGTCATTGGGATCCCTCTGGGAGTGGGGTTGTTTTCAGGCACCACTGAAATGAGAGGCAGAAGTTACAGGCAGGGGCAGATTGCCACTGGGATAGCAGGAGGGGGTTATAAGGACTGTGGGGCAGCAAATAGCCCTGGAGTGCTGGAGCTGGGCACCTCCAACCCAGCACAGCCCATGGGGAGAGGAAGGACCCCACCACCACCCCAGCGAGAGCCCATGGGGACAGGGCTCCCACCCTGGGACCTGTGATTCTGCCTGGGCAGGAGGCACTCACAGACCCCCAGTTTGGGGCTCAAAGCTCTCCTGACCCTTCCTGTGTTGCTCTTTGAAGGGGCTGCGGAGGTGAGGCTGGCAGATGGTGACAGGCGCTGTGCTGGGAGAGTGGAGGTGAAACTCCATGACGAGTGGGGAACCGTGTGTGGTCATTCGTGGGACAAGAATGATGCTACAGTGGTTTGTAGGCAGCTGGGCTGTGGGGTTGCCCTTGAAGCTCCTCAGTATTCATACTTTGGACCAGGATCTGGCCCGCTTTCGATGATAGATGTTTTCTGTTCTGGCAATGAATATGCCCTTTCTGAATGCACACATCAAAGACTGTTTGAATCCTTCTGTACACACAACGTGGATGCTGGAGTGATATGTTCAGGTAAGGGCTCAGTTACTTCCCCACCTTTTGGGTATTGTGCAGGAGGAGGGACCTGGCTATGTCTTCAGCATGCAACAAGTGAATGCCAGACTATGGCCATTCGCATTGCAGAGCTGGCCCTGTCACTGCTGGTGTTCCCTCTCCCTGGTGAAAGCCCAGTGAGAGCCCAGCCCAGCTGACCAGAACCAGCTCGGTCCTGCAGTTGGAGCAGCCAACCCTGGGGAGGTTCCTGGTGCTCGGAGAGGAAAGCCCCCACCCTTTCCCACTGTGTTGCCTGGTTCCCACCTTTCTCCTCCCATCCAACCAGGCCCTGTCTGGCAGGCTGGTCCCTATGCCAGGGGAATCTAGAGCAGCTCCCCCAGCCACCAGCAGCCTCAGGGAAGGGCGTGCAATGGCCCAGGACTTTTGGGTTGTACCCCCAGCAGACACGAGAACCTCAGCCAAAGCAGAGGGGCTGCTCAGAGGGCAGGAGCACTGGGCTTGGGCAGAGGAGCAGGGTGGCAAGTGGCACCTTGTTTCTGTCCCAGGGTCACCCTATGAGAGCCAGCCCCCAGGGACACGGCCCCTCCAGGCTGTGCTGACCAGCAGCCCAGCGTCTCCTGTCTTCCTTGTGCCCCAGGGGCTGTGCCAGAACCTCCTGGCTCTCCTCGGTGCCTGCCCTCATACCGGGAGCTTGTGTCAACCCAGGGCTGCTCTCTGCTTGCTTTCCTGCCCTCTGTCTGTCTGGTGGCTGGGGACGTGCATGCCTGGCACCACACTATCCCTCCCTGAGGACACCCCCCCCTTAACCTGCTCACCAGATGTGCCCCATGTAACAGCAGCTCCCCAAGAGCCCCAGCAGCCCCTGGGAAAAAGGGGCTTTTTGGCAGCTCCAAGGATTTCTTCTAACTGACCTGAGCCTTGTGGGGCAGAGCAGGTTGAAGTAGCCCTGAGTTCCTGGGCCTGTTTCCCTGGGCCCACGTGCTGCAGGTGCTGCAGTGCTGGGTCTGGGGCCAGGCAGCCCAGGGACTCTGGGCACCAGCAGTTTGAGCGGTGCCTGCGGCTGGGGGCTTGGAAAAGAGGACATGGGTGCTGGGCTGGTTTCTGAGAAGCAGCAGGGGGGTCCCGAATCTCTTTGTGCCATCAGTACCCCCTGAGAGCTGCTGGGCTGGCCGTGGGGCTCTGAATCTGGCCACCTCAGGGCTGAGGCGGGAGGTGGGCACAGAAGTGCCAGAGGGCTCTGGGAACTCACAGGTCTCCTTGGTTGCTCCAGGATTTGTCCAGCTGGTCGGAGGGGACAGCCCCTGCTCAGGAAGTGTGGAGGTCCACGACAGGGACGAGTGGAAAGCTGTCTGTCACTCCCACTTTGGTGCCAAAGCTGCCGAGGTGGTGTGCAGGGAGCTGCAGTGTGGCACAGCCCTGTCTGTCCATGGGGCAGCTCAGCTGGGAGAAGGGGCCAGTCCTGTCTGGGACAGAGAGCTGCAGTGTGTGGGGAATGAATCCACCATCCTCTTCTGCCCCTGGGGGGCCCCCAAGGACAAGCCTGCACCCACAGCAATGGCACTCATGTCACCTGCACACGTAAGGACTTGGGGTGAAATGATGGCCACTGGGGTTGTGGTGGGGGCAGGAGAGCAGGGTGGGCACTGGGCTGTGGTGGGTGGGGAAAAGGTGGGGTGAGGTGGTGGTCTGCAGCCCTAAAATGAGAGTGCTGCAGGAGGAGAAAGGCACGTTGTCCCTTTGGCCTCTCCTGCAGATCCTGTGGGAACAGGAGCACAAATGTTGCTTCTCTCACCCTCCTTTCTCCCCAGAGTACACAGGGTTCAGGCTGGTGAACGGCAGCACAGCGTGTGAGGGCAGGGTGGAGGTGGAGGTGCTGGGGACGTGGGGGACCCTCTGTGCCTCCCACTGGGACCTCTCGGATGCCCACGTTCTCTGTCGGCACCTCGGCTGTGGCTTTGCTGAGTCCATTCCTGGAGGAGGGCATTTGGGGAGAGGAACTGGCCCCGTCTGGAGAGACTCATTCCACTGTGACGGGACTGAAGCCCACCTGGGGCAGTGCCCGGTGACTGCCCTGGGGGCCTCGCCGTGTTCCCACGAGAACGCTGCTGCTGTCATTTGCTCAGGTGAGTGCTGGGCAGTGCTGCAAAGTCCATTTGCCCCTGGTGTGTGACACGACCACACAATGTTTTGGACCCCATTGCAGCACCAGGCTGAATTTCTGCTCTCATCAGGCCCGGCTCGCAACATGTCTGTACGGTTGGTGGGTGGAGAGAGCTGGTGCAATGGGCGCGTGGAGGTCTTCCAGCACGGGACGTGGGGCAGAGTCCTGGATGAGCAGTGGGACATGCAGGAGGCCAGCGTGGTGTGCCGGCAGCTGCAGTGCGGAGAGGCAGAGGCAGCCTACACCCCCGTGAGGGCCGAGCGAGGACCAGGACCTGTGGGGCTGCGTGGGGTGCGGTGTGCAGGGCATGAGGCTGACCTGAGCCTCTGCAACACCTCCCTGCCTCAGAGCACACCGGCAGAAGGGATCATGGAGGACGTGGGGGTCGTGTGCCGGGGTGAGTGGTGCTGCACGTCCCCCAGGTGTGGGGCTGGGAGGGCAGCCAGCCCCTGACGGCCGGGGTTCTCCCTGCTGCAGGGAGCCAGCGGGTGCGGCTGGTGGACGGGGCCGGGCGCTGTGCCGGGAGAGTGGAGATCTACTACCAGGGGCGCTGGGGCACCGTCTGCGACGACGCCTGGGACCTGGCCAACGCCGCCGTCGTTTGCCGCCAGCTGGGCTGCGGAGGGGCCCTGGAGGCAGCCGGCTCTGCTCGGTTTGGGGAGGGCTCCGGGCAGATCTGGCTGGATGGCGTCAACTGCTCCGGGGCCGAAGCTGCTCTCTGGGACTGCCCTGCTGAGGCCTGGGGGCAGCACAACTGCAGGCACAAGGAGGACGCGGGAGTCATCTGCTCAGGTCTGTGCTGGGAGTGGGGCTTTGAGCTGGGGCCAGTTAGGCTGGGTGAGGGCAGAACCAGGTAGGGCCAAGGCCATCAGTGGCTGACATCCAAGGATGTCCCTGGGGCCTCTCCTCCTTCCAGAGTTCATGGCCCTGAGGCTGGAGAACAGCGACGGCTTCTCTGGGCGCCTGCAAGTTTTCTACAACGGGACGTGGGGCAGCGTTTGCTCCAACTCCATGACCACCGAGATGGTGGAACTGGTGTGCAAGGAGCTGGGCTGTGGGAATGAAGGGGAACTGGAAACAGATTCTAGCTATGCTGAGCTGTCTGGCACCGCGTGGCTGGATCGCGTGGAGTGTGGGAAGAGAAACAGCTCCTTCTGGCAGTGTCCCTCTGCTTCTTGGCATCCGCAGTCGTGTACTGACCGCCGAGAAGAGGCCAACATCACCTGCAAAGGTAAATCTGAGCCATCAAGGCACCAGGTCCTGTTGCCCACTGGGCATGGTGAAATGCAGAGAAGGAACCCAGAGAGGCTTTGACTTCCTGCTTTAGACCCTGTTGCTGCTGGTGGCACAAAGGTGACTTCAGCTCTCAGAGCCACCCATGTCCACCAGCAGCAAACAGCCGGGCTGCCAGCAGCTCCCTGGGGGATGCAGAGGCAACTGCAGGCAAGGTCTGAGAGGAGACCATGCAGGGCTTTCAGGAGTCCCCCCTCCTGGGACAGCCTCCTGCTGCTCTGTGAACCAGGGACCCTGTAGGGCCGAGCACTTGGTTCCCCCCTGCAGTGCCGTGTGTGTCCCCTGAGTGAACAGGGTTCTGCTGCTGCCCTGACCCAGGCAGCATGGGGACGTGTGAGCAGAGGTCAGCTCTGCTCTCTTCTGCATGACCCCCAGAGCAGCCCTTTTCAGCCCAACTTCTCTTTCCTTTGGGACATGGACAGAAAGGCCGCAGGTGGCTGCATGCCCCAACTCCACCAGCTGCACAGGTAGGGAGCTGCCCCTGCACGTGCCCCCCTTACCTGGCAGGGCTCCCCCAGTTGTCCTGGTGCCATGGGACATCGCTGCCTCCCCAGACAGGGAGAAGATCCGTACCGTGGGAGGCAAGGACGGCTGCTCGGGCAGAGTGGAGATCTGGCACCGCGGCACCTGGGGGACGCTGTGTGACAATGCCTGGGACATGCGGGACGCCAAGGTGGCGTGCAGGCAGCTGGGCTGTGGCCCCGCGGTCTATGCCCTGGGCCAGGCTGCTGCTGGAGAGGGGACGGGCCCCATGTGGCTGATGGAGTGCAGGGGGACGGAGCTGTCTCTGCAGGACTGCTGGGCCCAGCCAGGGGACAGCGGTGCCTGCCGGCATAAGGCAGATGCGGCTGTGCATTGCTCAGGTGAGCAGTGGGGCTGGGAGACATGGCTGGGGGCTTGGCAAGGAGCTGGCTTGGGTGTCTGCCCTGCTGGATACTTGCACAGCCCCAGAGTTTTCACAGTCAAGGAGGTTCCTGCAGAGTGGGGGGGTGGTGTTGGGTGGGGAGCAGCCTCAGTGGGGCTGGATGTGCCAGCACATCCCCTGGGCTGCCTGCACTGTCCTGTGAGCAGCCCAGAGCAGTGGTGCTGGGCCCTGTCCTTGCCACCCTGCCCAGCCCCAAAGGAGGGACAATTCAGGTGGCACATGCTGGGGTCATTTGCCAGGGAGGCTGCCTGGTGCCACAGCCCCAGCCTCTCAGCCCAGCTCCTCTGCTCCCCTGCAGCTGCACCCAGGACAGCAACATCCCCCCCACAAGCAGGTAAGCTGTCCTTCCCCAGGGCTGGGTCTGCACATGGCTACGCTGTGATCCATTGTCAAGGGAAGGGGCTCCTTGCTGGGCTGTGAGAATCCCAGGAAGTTAAAGGAGCTGGGAGAAGTCTGTGATGGACCCAGCAGGGTGGGAGCTGCCCCATCACCCAGCCCTGTGCCCCCCAGACCCTGCTGTCTTGTGTGGTCAGGAGTGGCATGTCCTGCCCCCAACCTCTCCCTTGTCTGATGCTGCCCCTGCCATGTTCCTGCCCATGCAGATCCCTCACGGCGCCGTTTAACCATCAGCAGCGATAGATTTTCGGTGCCTGTCGTCATCTACATCATCCTGGGCTCCCTCCTCTGGGTGCTCCTGGCCCTCCTGGCTGGGAAGTTGCAAAGTGCCAGGGCTCGGCGCAGAGGTGGGTCCTTCCCCAGTGGTCCTGGGGGGGAGATGCCTCCTGGCAAGGCTGGGGGTGTTGGTGTCCTGGGGTAAAAAAACAGAGCTGTGTGAGGAATGTTTTAACAATTCGTGTCCATAAAGAACAATTCTGTTTGAATCCTGTCTGCCTCTGGGCCCTGCACTGGCAATTTAATTCTTGAACCACAGATGCAGTGTGTCCCAGTCTCCCCCTCATTCTAGTCAATTTATCAAGTCTTCAGAAAATACTCCTTAAATTTATGAACCTGTTTGCTTTTGTTATTCCGGACTTCTATTTCTAACAGTTACAGCCTTTTTTTTCCTGTCTTCTTCGAGATTAACTTAACACTGCTATAGATGTGTCTGTGAATGGCTGGGGAAGAATGTTTTAATTACTCGTGAAGCGTCAATAAGAAAGCTGTTTGTGTTTGATGTCTGGGAGTTTCAGAACAACTGATAACAACTAGTGACTGTTATGGGATACTATGCGTATCTTTGGTATCTGGTTAGGGGGGCCGAGAGATTAAGAGGAAGGAAAAAGAAGCTGAAGGACGGCTGGGAGACAAGACCTGCAGAGAATGTTCTATAAACTTGGCATGGTGCCAAGTAAGTACAAAGGGGGAGAGGAAGACTACGAGCCTTCAGCATGAAAGACCCCTAAAGACCCCCAGAAGAGACCCCCAGAGGAGACTGCGCATGCTCCAGTAGGAGGGACTGCACCCCAGAAGCTAATTATAATAATCTATTTTTTTAGAAGTAGTAATGAATATGTATTAGTCTAGGAGCATAAGAATCAGCTGCTAGATGTAATTGGTGTGCGTCCTGGTGGAGCGGAGACTCCCAGTGCACCCAGCGTTTTTTGCTTACCTCTATTCCTTTATATTCTTTTAATAAATCCTATTTTTTATTTAATCCTAATTTGAATCCTGAGCAATTTATAACAGGGGACATTCAATATGGATAGTTTATTCAAGATGGGTGAAAGTGCCTGGAAGATGAGGGAGTACACCGTGATGGAGAAAGCAATAAAAAGCAAGTGCTGGTGACCATCAGTATTTCTTCTCCTCTGATGAATAGAGATCCTGAAAATTCACCTGAAGAAGGATGTAGATCACTGGTGAAGGAAGTGTCTTTTTGTGCCATCACCAATGCAGATTACAAAATACTTCCTCACATCATGGTAATATGTCCCACCCAATTCTTGTCATCCTGTGGGGCAGGGCAGAGGGAGCTGACAGCCAAGGGACACATTTGGGTGACAAAGAGGGACCCAGCAGAGACAAGGAGTCAAGGCAGTGGGGTGGGGGAGGCCAGGAGAAGCAGCCCAAGGGGTGCTGCTGCTTGTGAGGACACGTTTGTGGCAGCAGCCTGAGTGGGCAGCAGCTCTGTGGAGGTGAGGGGAGGCCAGGGAGCACATGCCAAGAGCCCTCCTGCCAGCAGAGACAAGGCCGGGGCTGAGGCCAAGGGGAGAGGCAGGCCCAGGGCAGGGGGCTGCAAGGGCCATGCTGAGTTCCCTGCCCCTGCAGCTCTGGGCTCCCTTTGCGCAGCCCTGGCTCTGCAGCACCAAGCCCTGCTGGGAGCCCTTCCCTAAATGCTGCCACCGCTCCCTGATGCTGCTGTTGCCCTGTACCGGGCACTGCCCAGCCCCTGCACACCTCTCCCCACTTCGATCCCCTCTCCCCAGTCCAGCACAGCCCAGTGCAGCCCAGTCCAGCCCAGACCAACAGCCCAGTCTGGGCTCGCCCCAGGGCAGTGCCCACCACAGGCTGCTGCAGGGCTCTGGGCATGGCCACCACAGCTGCAGCCTCTCGCAAGGCATCACAGCTGCTGGGACAAAGGTGGCTCTGGGCCTCCCCAGCAACCCCAGGGCTGGGGACAGTCATGGCTTGGGAAATGGAGGTCCGTGAAGCTCTAGGAGTCCTGGTCTCTTGCCTGGGAGATCCCCAGCACAGAGTGCCTGTGTCCCGCAGGGCCAGCCCCACTCCCCAGGCCAGCACAGGAGGCCTGGCCCAGGCACAGGACACCTCCAGATTCCCCTGCAGGATGACATTTGCCATCAGTCCCAGCCCCTTTCGGACACTCCCAGGCCAGTAAAAGGACAGCTACTATTTGCTGGCACCACAGCTGCTGGGACAAATGCAACTCTGGGCTTCCTCAGCAGCCCCCACGCTGGGGCCAGCCATGGCTCAGGAAATGAACGGACATTAGGCTGCATTCTTCTTCACCAATGTTATAAGTTGCCCCCTTAATTAATTGTCAGAGAGCATTGTATTAATCATAGAAAGGAATTTATTGAGTAAGCAAACAGCAAGCAAAACAGCGCTGGGCGGCCAGGGAGTCTCTGCTCCGCCAACAGCACACACCTCACCCCCGCCAGGGTCCCTTTTTATATCTTGGTAATTCTGGGATTACACAGCATATCCTGGTATGTTCTGTGACTGCACGCACTGTTGCTAGGGGGTCGTCTCTGTCCCTCTGGTGGTCGTGAAGATGAAGGCAGTAGTCTTCCTCAGCATTGTGGTTCAACTTGTTTTTTTTTTTTTTTTATTTGGTCATGTTGGCCCAGCATGAGACAGGAAGGCAGGATGTTGATACACTAGTTTAACAACTTATCAGGAGGTGGTTACATGAGCTTTGCAACAGTGTCTTTGAACAAAAGAGGCAACTGAGATGCAGAAAGAGAGAAGGAAAGGGGGTTCTCTTCTTTTGTTACATTAAGCAAAGTAATTTTCATAGTGTCTAGCCAAGCATTATACTGCTCCTTCCTTCAGCAGGGAGCTTTCGCAACTCCTGCTCTTCAAACAGAACTCCTTGTTTTTTATAATAAAAAAGGCAGTGAACAAACATTTATGGTTTGTTCATAAACCCTCTTCCTCTCTGCTCAAGTGTATCTAGTGACTCACTTAGGCTGTCCGTGTCCTGTCATCCTCATGGAACGGTCACTCCTGTCCTAGCCTGATCGTGTCACCTTCCTGCTTACTGTGGACAGTGGTGGGGGTGGGTTGGGGCAATCTTACCTGTCCTAGAGAGCATTGGAAGCTATTATTCCAGCTGACTTCTCAACAGGAGATCGGCCAGGATTGTGCCGTGGTCTGGTCCAATCGCCGTGTGATTCTGGCTGAAAGAGAAGAAGCACCAAACGGAGCAGCATCCCTGTCAACACGGGCAGCCCCTGCCTCTATGCCCGAGGGTCTCCAGCGACTCACCGAGGCCGTCCTTGTCCCATTGTCCTCGTGGAGCGGTCACTGCCCTCCTGGCCCGATCTAGTCACCATCCTGCTTGCTGTTAGAGGCTGGTGGCTGTGGGTTGGGGCGATCTTACATGAACATGCCCTGGGGAGCATTGGCAGCTCTACTGTTGAGCTAAGTGCAAGAAGGCAGTGAGGCCAGGATTGTGCTGTTTCTGGCTAAAAGAGGAAAACAACAAATGGAACAGCACCTCCCTGCGACCATGGGCAGCCCCTGCCTCTCTGCTCAAGAGTATCTAGCGACTCACCGAGGCTGTCCGTGTCCCGTTTTCTTGATGCAGCATTCACTGCCTTCCTGCCCCCATTCTGTCAGCTTCCTGCATGCTGTGGACCATCGAGGGTGTGGGTTGGGGCGATCTTACCTGTCCTGGACTGCGTTGGGAGCTCTTCCTTCCAGATGATTTCTCAAGGGGAGAGTGGCCAGGAGTGTGCTGTAATTTGGTCCCATCGCTGTGTAAATCTGGCTGCAAACGGAAAAGCACGAAACAGAGCAACATCCCCCTGAGACCACAGGCTGCCCCTACTTCTGTGCCTGAGGGTCTCTAGCGAATCACTGAGGTTCTCCCAGCCTCACACCAAGGCTGTCCATCTCCCATCTTCCTCATGTCCAGGAGATGTTCCTTGTAGCTTAAATGTGTCATATTCCCAATTTGCGTGGTGACACCGTGGTGGGAATGGCTTGGGGCTGTCTTATCTGTCCTGGAGAGCGTTGGCATCTTTTCTGGCCGAGTTCTCAAAGTGAGAGAGGCCAGCAGTGTGCCATGGTCCAATCTCATTGGTAGCTATGTTTTTGTCGGAAAGAGGAAAAGCACCAAACGGAGCAGCATCCCCCTGTAACCATGGGCAGTGCTTGCCTGAGTGCCCAAGGGTCTCCAGCGACTCACTGAGGCTGTCTGTATCCCATCATCCTGATCCAGAGGTCACTCATGTCCTGACCCAATCCTGTCACCATCCTGCTTGCAATTAGAGCCTGGTGGGTGTGGGTTGGGGCAATCTTACCTGTCCTGGAGAGCGTTGGCAGCTCTTCCTCCCAGATGAGCGGTCGAGGGCAGAGAGGCCAGAAGTTTGCTGTGGCCTTCTCTCGTCACTGTGTGTGTCTGGCTGAAAGAGAAGAGGCACCAAATGGAGCAGCACCTCCCTGTGACCACGGGCAGTCCCTGCCACTCTGCTCAAGCATTCACTGTCAGCTTTCTGCTTGCTGTGGACCATCAAGGGTGTGGGTTGGGGCGAGCTTGCCTGTGCTGGACTGCGTTGGGAACTCTTCCTTCCAGCTGACTTCTCAAGAGAAGAGAGGCCAGGACTGTGATGTATTCTGGAGTCAATTCTGTGTGTGTCTGGCTTTAATAAGAGAAGGAAAAAGAGGAGCAGCATCCCTCCATGACCATGGGCAGCCCCTGCCTGTCTGCCCAAGGCTCTACCACGTCTCACCGAGACTGTCATTGCTCCATCATCCTGATCCAGTGGTCACTCCTGTCCTACCCCGATCAAGTCACCATCCTTCTTGCTCTTAGAACCTGGTGGGTGTGGGTTGGGGCGATCTTGCCTGTCCTGGAGAGCGTTGGCAGCTCTTCCTTACAGCTAACTTCTCAAGGGAGAGCGGCAGGTATGTGCCATTGTCTGGTTCCATCGCTGTGCATTTCTTGCTAAAAGAGAATCACCACAAGACAGAGCAGCATTCCTCTCTGAACACGAGCATCCCCTGCCTCTGGGCCTGAGTGTCTCTAGTGACTCACCAAGGCCGTCCCTGTCCCATCGTCCACATGGAGCGGTCACTGCCCTCCTGGTCCAAGCGTGACACCATGGTGGGGAATGTCTTGGGGCTCTCTTATCTGTCCTGTAGAGCATTGGCATCTTTTCTGGCTAAGTTCCCAAAGCGAGAGAGGCCAGCAGTGTGCCATGGTCCGGTCTCATCGCTAGGGATGTTTCTGTCTGAAAGACGAAAAGCACCAAACGGAGCAGCATCCCCCTGTAACCATGGGCAGCGCTTCCCTGAGTGCCCAAGGGTCTTCTCACCGAGGCTGTCCGTTTCCCGTCATCCTCATGCAGTGGTCACTGCCATCCTGACCTGATCCTGTTACCATCCTGCTTGCAGTTAGAGCCTGGCGGGTGTGGGCTGGGGTGATCTTACCTTTCCTGGAGAGAGTTGGCATCTCCTCCGTCCAGCTGAGTGCTCGAGGACAGAGTGGCCAGGATTGTGCTGTTTCTGGCTGAAAGTGGGAAAGCACCAAACGGAGCAGCAGCCCCCTGCACCCATGGCAGCCCCTGCCTCTGTGCTCAAGAGTATCTAGAGACTCACCGAGGCTATCCGTGTCCCGTTGTCCTCATGGAGCGGTCACTGCCCTCCTGGCCTGAGCGTGTCACCATACTGCTTGCTTTTACAGCCTGCTGGGCATAGGTTGATGAGGTCTTACCTGTCCTGGAGAGTGCTGGAAGTTCCTGCCAGCTGACTTCTCAAGGGGAGAGAGGCCAGGACTGTGCCATGGTCTCGTCCCATCGCTGTAGGTGTCTGACTTTAATAAAAGACAAAACAAACGGAGGAGCACCCCCATGTGATCTTGGGCAGCCCCTGCCTCTCTGCCCGAGTCTACCACGACTCACCGAGGCTGTCCGTGTTCCATCATCCTGATCCAGGGGTCACTGCCCATCCTACCCCGATCGTTTCACTGTCCTGCTTGCTGTTAGAGCCTAGTGGGTGTGGGTTGGGGAAATCTTACCTGTCCTGGAGAGCGTTGGCAGATTTTCCTTCCAGTTGAGCGGTCGAGGGCAGAGAAGCCAGAAGATTGCTGTGGTCTGGTCTTGTCGCTGTGTGATTCTGGCTGAAAGAGAAGAAACACAAAACAAAGCAGCACTTCCCTGCGACCATGGGCAGCCCCTGCCTCTCAGCTCAAGAGCATCTAGCGACTCACCAAGCCTGTCTGTGTCCCGTCTTCCTCATGCAGCATTCACTGCCGTCCTGCCCCCATTCTGTCAGCTTCCTGCATGCTGTGGACCATCGAGGGTGTGGGTTGGGGCAATCTTACCTGTCCTGGAGAGGGTTGGCAGCTCTTATTCCAGCTGATTTCTCAAGGGGAGAGTGGCCAGGAGTGTGCTGTGGTTTGGTGCCATCGCAGTGTGATTCTGGCTGCAAAAGAGAAGCACCAAAAGGAGCAGCATCCCCCTGTGAGCATGGTCAGCCCCTGTCTCTCTGCCCGAGGGTCTCCAGCGAGACACCAAGGCCGTCTGTTTCTCGTTGTCCTGATGGAGCGGTCACTCCCGTACTAGCCTGATTGTGTCACTGTCCTGCTTGCTAATAGAACCCGGCGGGTGTAGGTTGGGGCAATCTTACCTGTCATAGAGAGCATTGTCAGCTCTTATTCCAGCTGACTGCTCAACAGGAGAGCGGCCAGGATTGTGCCTTGGTCTGGTCCAATCGCTGCTGGATTCTGGCTGAAAGAGAAGAAGCACCAAACAGAGCAGCATCCCTCTGTGACCCCTGCCACCCCTGCCTCTGTGCCCAAGGGTCTCAAGTGACCCACTGAGGCCGTCCCTGTCCCATCATCCTGATACAGAGGACACTACCATCCTACCCCGATCATGTCACCTTCCTGCTTGCTGTTCGAGGCTGGTGGATGTGGGTTGGGGTCATCTTACTTGTCCTGGATAGCGCTGAATGTTCCTTCCAGATGACTTCTCAAGGGGAGAGTCGCCACGATTGTGCCGTCGTCTGCCTCCCATTGCTGTGTGTGTCTGGCTTTAATAAGTGAAAGAAAAAATGCAGCAGCATCCCTGTGTGACCAGGGGCTGACCCTGCCTCTGTGCCCAACGGACTCGAGCGTCTCACCACGTCAATCAGTCTCACGTCATCTGATGGAGCGGTCACTCCCGTCCTGGCCCAAGCGTGTCACTGTCCTGCTTGCTATGAGACCATGCTGGGGTGTAGGTTGGGGAAATCTTACCTGTCCTGGAGAGCGTTGGCAGCTCTTATTCCAGCAGACTTCTTAACGGGAAAGCAGCCAGGATTGTGCCTTGGTCTGGTCCACACTCTGTGTGATTTTGGCTGAAAGAGAAGAAGCACCAAACAGAGCAGCATCCCTCTGTGAACACAGGCAGCCCCTGCCTCTGTGCCCGAGGGTCTCCAGCAACTCATTGAGGCTGTCATTGTTCTGTCATCCTGATACAGCGGCCACTCCTGTCCTACCCCGATCATGTCACCATCCTCCTTTCTGTTAGAACATGGTGGGAATGGGTTGGGGAAATCTTACCTGTCCTAGAGAGCATTGGCAGCTCTTCCTCAAAGATGACTTCTCAAGGGTAGAGCGGTCAAGATTGTACCGTGGTCTGGTCCAACTGCCGTGTGATTCTGGCTGAAAGAGAAGAAGCACCAAACGGAGCAGCATCCCTCTGTCAACACGAGCAGCCCCTTCCTCCATGCCTGAGGGTCTCCAGTTACTCACCGAGGCTGTCCATGTCCCGTTATCCTCGTGCAGTGGTCACTGCCCTCCTGACCCGAGCGTGTCATCATCCTGCTTGCTATTAGAGGCTGGTGGATGTGGGTTGGGGCAATCTTACCTGTCCTGGAGAGCGTTGGCAGCTCTTCCTCCCAGATGAGTGGTCAAGGGCAGAGAGGCCAGAAGTTTGCCGTGCTCATCTCATCACTGTGTGTGTCTGGCTGAAAGAGAAGAAGCACCAAACGGAGCAGCAACCCCCTGTGGCCATGGGCAGCCCCTGCCTCTCTGCTCGAGTATCTAGCAACTCACCGAGGCGGTCTGTATCCTGTCTTCCTCATGGAGAGGTCACTGCCATCCTGACCCGATCATGTCACCTTCCTGCTTGCTGTTCGAGGCTGGTGGGTGTGGGTTGGGGCGATCTTACCTGTCCTGGAGAGCGCTGGAAGTTCCTTCCAGATGACTTCTCAAGGGGAGAGAGGCCAGGACTGTACTGTGCTCCCGTCCCATGGCTGTGTGAATCTGGCTGCAAAACAGAAGCACCAAACTAAGCAGCATCCCTCTGAGAGCACAGGCAGCCCCTACTTCTGTGCCCGAGGGTCTCCAGCGACTCACTGAGGCTGTCATTATACCGGTGTCTTCATACAGCGGCCACTCCCGTCCTTCCCCGATCATGTCACCGTCCTGCTTGCTAATAGAACCTGGTGCTGTGGGTTTGGGCAATCTTACCTGTCCTGGAGAGCATTGGCAGCTCTTCCTTACAGCTGACATCTCAAGGGTAGAGCAGCCAGGATTGTGCCGTGGTTTGGTCCACTCGCCGTGTGATTCTGGCTGAAAGAGAAGAAGCTCCAAATAGAGCAGCATCCCTCTGTGAACATGGGCAGCCCCTGCCTCTCTGCCCGAGGCTCTACCGCGACTCACCAAGGTAGTCTGTGTTCCATCATACTGATCCAGGGGTCACTCCCATCCTACTGCGATCATGTCACCTTCCTGCTTGCTATTCGAGGCTGGTGGGTGTGGGCTGGGGTGATCTTACCTTTCCTGGAGAGCGTTGGCAGCTCTTCCAGCTAGTGCTCGAGGGCAGAGAGGCCAGGATTGTGCTGTTTCTGGCTGAACGTGGGAAAGTACCAAATGGAACAGCAACCCCCTGCGACCATGGCAGCTCCTGCCTCTCTGTTCAAGATTATCTAGCGACTCACCGAGACTGTCCATGACCCGTTGTCCTCATGGAGCGGTCATTGCCATCCTGGCCCAAGCGTGTCACCATCCTGCTTGCTGTAACAGCCTGCTGGGCATAGGTTGGGGTGATCATACCTGTCCTGGAGAGGGTTGGCAGCTCTTATTCCAGCTGATTTCTCAAGGGGAGAGTGGCCTGGAGTGTGCTGTGGTTTTGTGCCATCGCTGTGTGATTCTGGCTGAAAGAGAAGAAGCACCAAACAGAGCAGCATCCCTCTCTAAGCACGGGAAGCCCCTGCCTCTGTGCCCAAGGGTCTCAAGCGAGTTACCGAGGCTGTCATTGTTCTGTCATCCTGATACAGAGACCACTCCCATCCTACCCCGATCATGTCACCATCCTCCTTGCTGTTAGAACATGGTGGGTGTGGGCTGGGACAATCTTACCTTTCCTGGAGAGCATCGGCAGCTCTTCCTCCCAGATGACTTCTAAAGGGGAGAGCAGCCAGGATTGTGCCATGGTCTGGTCCAATCGCCGTGTGATTCTGGCTGATAGAGAAGAAGCACCAAACAGAGCAGCATCCCTCTGTGAACAGGGCAGCCCCTGCCTCTGTGCCCGAGGGTCTCTAGCGACCCACCAAAGCTGTCCCTGTCCCATCGTCCTCATTGAGCGGTCACTGCACTCCTGGCTCGAGCATGTCACCTTCCTGCTTACTGTTATGGGTGGTGGGTGTGGGTTAGGGTGATCTTACCTGTCCTGGAGAGGGTTGGAAGCTCTTATTCCAGCTGATTTCTCAAGGGGAGAGTGGCCAGGAGTGTGCTGTGGTTTGGTGCCATCGCTGTGTGAATCTGGCTGCAAAAGAGAAGCACCAAACGGAGCAGCATCCCCCTGAGACCACAGGCTGCCCCTACTTCAGTGCCCGAGGATCTCCGCCTACTCACCAGGGCTGTCATTGTTCCGTCATCCTGAAACAGAGGACACTACCGTCCTACCCCGATCATGTCACCTTCCTGCTTGCTGTTAGAGGCTGGTGGATGTGGGTTGGGGCGATCTTACCTGTCCCAGGGAGCGTTGGCAGCTCTTCCTCCTAGATGAGTGGTCAAGGGCAGAGACGGGAGGATTGTGTCGGTTCTGGCTGAAAGAGGAAAAGCACCAAACGGAGCAGCAATGCCCAGCCTGCTGGGCGTAGGTTGGGGAGATCTTAACTGTCCTAGAGAGCGCTGGAAGTTCCTTCCAGATGACTTCTCAAGGGGAGAGAGGCAAGGATTGTGCAGTGGTCTCTTCCCATCACTGTATGTGTCTGACTTTAATAAAAGACAAAACAAATGGAGGAGCACCCCCATGTGATCAAGGGCAGCCCCTTCCTCTCTGCTCAAGAGTATCTAGTGACTCACCGAGGCTGTCCGTGTCCCATCGTCCTGATGGAGCTCTCACTCCCGTCCTAGCCTGATCGTGTCACCGTCCTGTTTACTGTGGACAGTGGTGGGTGTGGATTTGGGCAATCTTACCTGTCCTGGAGTGCATTGGCAGCACTTATTCAAGCAGACTTCTAAAGGGGAGAGTGGCCAGGATTTTGACATGGTCTGGTCAAATCGCTGTGTGATTCTGGCTGAAAAAGAAGAATCAACAAACAGACAAGCATCCCTCTTAGACCACAGGATGCCCCTACTTCTGTGCCCGACAGTCTCCAGTGACTCACCGAGGCTGTCATTGTTCCATCATCCTGATACAGCGGCCACTCCCGTCCTACCCCGATCATGTCACCATCCTGCTTGCTGTTAGTATCTGGTGGGTATGGATTTGGGCAGTCTTACCTGTCCAGGAGAGCGTTGGCAGCTCTTCCTTACAGCTGACTTCTCAAGGGGAGAGCGGCAAGGATTGTGCCATGGTCTGGTTCCATTCCTGTGCGTTTCTGGCTGAAAGAGAAGCACCACGAGACAGAGCAGCATCCCTCTTAACACGGGCAGCCCCTGCCTCTGTGCCCGAGGGTCTCTAGCAACTCCCCAAAGCTGTCCCTGTCCCATCGTCCTTATGGAGCAGTCACTGCCCTCCTGGCCCGAGCATGTCACCTTCCTGCTTGCAGTTAGAGCCTTGTGGGTGTGGGTTGGGTCAATCCTACCTGTCCTGGAGAGCGTTGGCAGCTCTTCCTCTCAGCTGACTTCTCAAAGGGAGAGTCGCCACGATTGTGCCATCGTCTGCTTCCCATCTGTGTGTGTGTCTGGCTATAATAAGAGAAAGAACTAACAGAGCAGCATCCCCGTGTGACCAGGGGCTGACCCTGCATCTGTGCCCAAAAACTTCAAGTGTCTCACCACGTCAATCTGTCTCCCGTCATCCTGATGGAGCAGTCACTCTCGCCCTGGCCCAAGCGTGTCACTGTCCTGCTTGCAGTTAGAGAGGAAAAAGAAGCTGACTCCCTCTGGTTGAGTTTCTGTCTGGAGCAGACACTTGAGCGGGGGAGCAGGCAGCCGAGCAGCCTCCCCGTCAGCACGGGCAGCCGGTACAGGCCTGCCCAACCGCCCAACCGCCCTTGGGGCCAGCATTCCGCAGCCATGGCCGTCCCCAACGCTTTGTGTTGTGCCAGCCTGGGCTTTGCTCTGCCCTTGCCCCTCAGGGTGCAGCAGCCTGGGGGTTGCCATGTTCCTCAGCTTGCTCTCTGGAAAAAGGCATGTGTGGCTAGAAGCATGCCTGCTGTTGTAATCCAGTTACATTTAACTGGAGTTAAAGCCAGTTGGAGGCCGGTCACTAGTGGAGTCCCCCAGGGCTCAGGACTACGGCCAGTCCTCTTTAATAACTTTATCAATGATCTGAATGAGGGGATCGAGAGCACCCACAGGAAGTTCGCAGATGACACCAAGTTAGGGGTGTGTGTCGATCTGCTCGAGGGTAGGAAGGCTCTGCAGGAGGATCTGGATAGGCTGCACCGATGGGCTGAGGCCAACTGCATGAAGTTCAACACGGCCAAGTGCTGGGTCCTGCACCTGGGGCACAACAACCCCAAGCAGAGCTACAGGCTGGGAGATGAGTGGTTGGAAAGCTGCCAGGCGGAGAAGGACCTTGGAGTATTGGAGGATAGTTGGCTGAATATGAGCCAGCAGTGTGCTCAGGTGGCCAGGAGGGCCAACAGCATCCTGGCTTGTATCAGAAGCAGTGTGGCCAGCAGGGCTAGGGAAGTGATTGTCCCCCTGTACTCGGCTCTCGAGATTCTTTTCTGAAGGGGAAGCCACAGTATCTCTTTTCAAGTGTTCAGAAAATGTACTGATACAGAACGGATCATTTCCATATCAACTCTTAGAAATAGGAAAAATCATGCAAATAAGCAATTGACATGATTCTGCTTTTAGTGCTGCACAAGCTAACAGTCGTCAAGTAATCTTTGGCACTGATGCTATGGTATTTTGCAAGTACTAAGTTAGGTAAATGCATGTTTTTAAACACAATTTTCTTGGTGTAATCATGTTTTCACTCTCTATTACTTATCTTTTACGTCTATATTCTTAATCTATTTCTACAATCATTTTGTGTAATTTTGTTTAGTTTCTTCTCCTACATGCATTCACTTGCATTCTGAATGACCTTTTTCCTCTCTTATGCTGTCATACACTTTTTCCTCTCTTGGACTTTTTCTTCATTGCTCTGCTGATCTAGACATAGTTCTTTCTATATCTCCATTTGTTCTTATTTCAGCCCACAAATAATTAGATTCCATTTAATTGTGAGCAAGATATATCTCACTGCAGAAAGAAAGTTCTCCAAGTAGCAAACAGATTACACAAGAGCTAGCAAGGTCCACCCTATCTATCAGTCACTCCTGAACTAACTAGTGATGCACTGCTTCCCATGCTCGCTATCCCATGATATAGCAAAATAGAACCACTTCCACTCATCAGAGGCTCATCTCCTACAAACAGGGATCAGTGTTATTTATGGTTCATGTGTGCATTCATGTGTCAAACACGAACATCTAGATTCCAAGATCTGTGTCCACGCTGATGGGTTCACACGGCACTCTCAGCCTTACGATCTGTTCCATAAATCCTTACTGCTCTTTGAAGTATGAGGCCCTCACCCTCAGACTTCGAAGTATATTCCAATCTGGATAAACACATATTGCCTAAATCAATCTCCCTGCACTGTGTAGTTTTACTCTAATATAATATGGTGGATTTATTTTATTATTATTTTTCTTAATGGAAGGCTTAGAAGCAGGTGTTTTACTGACAGGAAGAATGAAAAGACGTCCCAGTTTTTCATTCCCTCTACAGCAGGTCAATCTTCATAAGCTGGCAGAATCATAAGAGCTCATGCAGCTCACAGAACTGCAGTGAAATATGTCTCAGGTTAGCTAGACAAGAGAAGGTTGGTGTGCAGATGTAGACATGGGTTATAGGTAAATATATCAAATGAAGTGGGAAGCAAGAGCTGTAAAATAAGGCAACTGGAGAGGAACAGCTGACAATAGGACATAGTGAAAGTGAGAAAGGAGGAAAGGAAGAGCGAAGCTATAAATCTGAGTTATGGAAGAATCACTTTTTCTTCAGGCTTTATTCAACTAAGAAACACATAGTTCTGAACTGCGCTTTTCACAGATTAGGAAAAGTGGTAAATCTATAATTTAATCAGCCATTTGGATAGTTAAGGTGCTGCCCTGTATTTAGGCAGAAGCAGCTGGAGTGAAGATTAGACTGGTGCAAAACAGGACAGGGTGTAATTATTTCAGCCCTCTGAGCCCAGATTTGTACTTTCCAAGGGCAGCTGCAAGATAGCTAGAGAGCAGCTCTGCCATTTACAGATAGATAAGTGATTGTTTTCCATTTCCAAAATTCGATTTATTTTTGATTAATAAGCATCCAAACTCTTCTGTATCACCCTATCTCTGTCAGAAAAGGAGAACAATGAAGAAAATAAAAGGGGGGGAACGACGACACGTGGTATAAGCAACCCAGACAAGTAAATCAATATTCCAATTCTCAACCAGACAAAAGTTCAAAATACTGAAAGGGTGTCAGAAAGCTTCCAGGAAGTTTAGTGCACACTGAAGGTATTGGCACCCAGAGAGGACTGACAGCATGAGTGTCTGCTGGACAAAGAAAGAACTAATCATGTGGGTCTACCATTTAAGTAACTTTCAAAGGGCAATCTGAATAAAGGAGGCAAAGGATTGATCTTATAGGCTAACTACTGGTATACTGGTTCAAAATCCTCTGTGGAGAGAAGTTTGAGGTCTCTTACCTAAAAAGCAGGGTTAACAACCCTTCAAAATCAAAAGAGATTTACTTTGCAGAAACACTTTCAGACTGAGATGAGAAAAGTAATTTAAAGAGTCTTAATTTTCTTGTATTGCTCAGAAGCCAGAGTTCACGTAGACAAAAAAGATAAGGACTTTAATGGTTAGAGAAAGGGGCACTGAATTTGTAAATTAAGTCAATGTGGAAACCCTTTCTTTCTACACATTCAATAAAAAAAAGTGACCAAAAAGGACAAAGAACAGGATGAATGTGTTTTACAAATGCTAGAAACATACATGTATGAAACAAGATTGCTGTATTAGAAACATGTGTTGAGGGAAAATTATGATTACATTGGAATGACAGAGACTTGGTTAAATCAAGCTATCAACTGGGAGATAAAATTACCAAGGGATAAAGTTTGCGGATGGGTGAGGTAAAACAAAAGTAATGAGGGAGGGAGTAATTTGCGTACAGGGAGAATACTGAATAAACAGAAATAAATGACACTAGGATTTTGGCTGACACAACAGGGACTGTTTGAAGTAAACAGAAGAATGAGATATGGAAAAAGTTAGTCCTTGGACCTTGCCACAGACTTTCAGAAGAGGATGAGAAAGCATATCAGGAAACGTTTTTACAGATGAAGGAAGTCTGTATCAAATCCAGCGTAATGATCCAGTGGAGGAGTTCAATTACCTAGACATTTCCTAGGAAAATGTTAGTGGGAAAAACTACCAAGCAAGCTTGATTATAAGACTAATATAGGATTGCTTCCTTACAGAACATGCTCAAAAGCCACTCAGGCCACAGGAAAAGGGTAATGTGGATATACTGACTAGAAATAAACTAGACACGATGAATACAATGAAAGCTGGGAGGAGTATTACAATAAATGTATAGTGCAGTGCATGTGGTTGCAATGCCATTAAGACTGGGGGGGTAAGTTGCACTTGCTTGTTAAATAAAATCAGACCCTCACTGAACATTAAATATATTAAAAGTAGCCCAAAAGAATCAAGCTTCACCAAAGGAAATGCAGGTATTTTCAAAATACAAGTAATTCATCGGGGATGAAGCCAGAAAAAAAAAACGCAATTTTATCAGGGAAGTGTAGTGCTTTATCTAGTCCCATTCACTGAACAATAGGAAAAGAAGCATCTTGCGGCCAGTAACATGTTTGAAACAGCATTTCCCATAAATTCCCCATGACCTGTGAGCCCATCTGTTTTGCTACTGGTGCTGGAAGAAAAATGTGAGTATATGAGAAGGGACTGCAGATGAAAAGTAGAGACTAGGTGTGAAGAGAGAAATGATACATGTTTAAATAGTTTCTCTGACATTTCCCTGTTTGCAGTGAATGAGGTTCACAAATGACCTTGCTGCCACGCACAAAGCCTAATAGCCAACCTCCACAGCACATTACAGGCAGACACTCACACCAATGTGAGGAACCTAGATTCAAGATCATATTTTGGCTAACAGAGATTGGACTCAGGAAGCTATTTCTCAAAAAATAAATAAATAAATAAATAAAATAAAATTTAAAAGTTCATTTTATAAAAGGTAATTGCATTTATTATTCAGAAGTTTACTGCCTTGTATGGCTCAGTTTTAGCTGCTCTCCAGTTTTCTGCAATTGACAGTTGACAATTTGTACAATTGGCCATTGCATGGACTTTTAATAATAACAACAACAAAGTATCTGTGAGTTTTATTGATCTAAAAGTCAGTTTCCATACAGTTTTATCCCTGCATCTGCCTTTGGATCTGTAGATTTTGCATGTCCAACTTTTAAGTCAAAGTTTGATATAAAATTTTGGTTCTCTAAGTAGCTTCTAAACGTCTCAAGCTCATCACCAAGCTGATGATTAAAGAGAAATAGCAGTTTGTAATCCTTTCCCTGAAAGGAACAGTATTTTAGGGGAAAAATAGCAAGGAGTAGATACATGCATAAACATCACAGGTCACAGTACGGCCACCTGGATTGCTATGTCACCTAAGTGTGGGTATGTGTACTCTGCCTTGCTTTTCTCCTTACACAGTGTGGTGGTTGTACTCGGGTGGTAGCCGAGCTCCACCACAACTGCTCTCTCACTCCCCCTCCTGAAAGAGGAACACAGAGAAAATACAATCAAAAGGGCTCAAAGGTTGAGATAAGGACAGGGAGAATGCGCAGTAATTATTGTGACTGGCAAAACAGACTCAGCATAGGGAGACAGTCAGATTGATTGCCTATTCCTAAGCAGCTAGAAAAGCGAGAAACAAAGGAAAGAAACCAAAAGCACCTATCCCCCCCAGCCACCCTCTTCCACCTCCTCCCCCCGAGTAGCGCAGGGGAGTGGGGGAATGGGGGTTATGGTCAGTCTATAGCGCTTCTCCACCGCTCCTTCTCAATCCCTCTTGTCCCCTGTGCTGTGGGGTCCCTCCCACAGGATGCAGGCCTTGCTGAACTGACCTGGCGTGGGCTTCCCACAGGCAGCAGCTCTTCCAGAACTGCTCCCACATGGCTTCATACCATGGGGTCCGTCCCTCAGGAGCAGACTGCTCCAGCACAGGTCCCCCACGGGCAGGAGCTCCTACCAGGTCACCTGCTCCTGCGTGGGCTCCTCCACGGGCTGCAGCGTGGAACCCTGCTCCACCGTGGTACTCCATGGGCTGCAGGGGGACAGCCTGCTTCACCATGGGCCTCACCACAGGCCGCAGGGGACTTCTGCTCCATGCCTGGAGCACCTCTCCCCCTTCCTCTACACTGACCTTGGTGCCTGCAAGGCCGTTCCTCACTCCTCTCACTCTCTGCTGTGTGGCGCAGTGTTGTGGTTTTTTTTTTTTTTTGTTGTTTTGTTTTTTTTTTTTCTTAAATCTGCTCTCACAGAGGCGCAAAACAACATCACTTACTGGCTCAGCTCTGGCCAGCAGTGGGGCCCTTGCCAAACATGGGGCAGCTTCTAGATCCTTCTCACAGAAGCCACGCCTGTGGCCCCCTAACACCAAAACCTTGCCACGTAAACCCATGACACAGCAAGAGGCTCAGACTTTAAATTCCTGGAACTACTCAAGAAATGAGAGTATCAGTAGCTTTCGCACACCAAGACAATTCCAACAAATGTTGAGGTTTGAAAGCCTATGGCTGTAAGGATTGAAACCTATTTTTAACATTTTATATGTTGCTTGGCATTCACAGAGCAGTGTTCAATGGTAGGCCTCACAGCTGGTTTCCTCTGGATTTCCGATAATCCAACAAATTTCTCCTTCCGTTGATAGCAGTCTCACCCTAGTATGCAACAGTCTCGTAGTAGCAAGTACTGGTCCCTGCCAAATAATTATCAGTATAGGAAAGATCTGAGAAACGTTCTAAATGGATACTGTCCGTAGATGTTTGCAATGATTTTAAAAAATCTGAACAGAAACATTAAAGATCATACCCATTCAGGGAATGTGATTAGATCCTGTTTCAAGCATCTTAGCACTGAGACAAAACATCAAGTAAAAAACAAAAAAAAACAAACAAAAAAACAAACAAACAAAAAAAACAACTTTCAGATTTGTTTTTGAGAGTCTGAATAACACATTATCTCTTCTCATTTTATTGCTTATTAGACAGTATTGCCATTCACACATTTTGCTCCAACAACGAGTAAGTCAAAAGGCAAAAAGGTTGGAAAATATTTCTGAAAAACACCAGTTTAATCAGGGATAGTTCGCCAGTCTTGAGCCTGAAAAATGCCACGTTTCTAAATCCAGTCTTTTTTTAAACTCTGCTCCTTATCCCCAAAGAATGATGAAATGGAGACAAAGGCAGTCCTAAAGGTCTGAACACCAGTGCATTTGAAGGCCTTAGACATGAGCACTACAGTCTGCCTGGGCAGACCTATTCTCCCATGTGGAGCCTATGGTTCAGTTAACAGGACTCCAACCATCTGCAAGAAAGTACACGAGAACATCAAGCCCTTAATTATTCTCCACTACCGCAGTATATTTATATTCTGAAATCAAACTTAGAACTTCATTTTCTGCTGACATTTAAGTGTGGAAATTAATCACTTGGCATTGTAATTCTACATATGATGCTAGGGGAAATTATAAAAACATCCAAAGTACCACATCTTTAGTCTGCATTTTGCTTTAGACATGTTAGATAATGCTTAGTGAAGCATTTTACATCCTATTAAAGCTTTACAGCACACACTCTTCCTACTAAAAAATTCTTAGAGTGAGTGCCTAAGTGCTGCTTAAAATCAGATACATGTCTAAAATAGAAAACATAATATTTAATTTTCCTGTATGATAGAGTTCATGCAACTCTTTTGTATTTTTGGTGCAGTATTCATGGCAATAACTGCTGGTGGTAAAATATAGTAGGTAGAGATCAAGTAGCACGTGTGCATTGTAACATTATAGGTTCCAGAATTTTGACATATGACTCAAATAAATACAATAAACACAATATTTATTTAATAAAATGCACCTGAATGCTATTTCCATTAATGAATGATAATGTGCTATAGAGCTTTCTAATATTCTAAAATAAAAACATTATTCAAGACACATAGGCTGAAGCATTCTGGAAGTCCTTAGACACAGTGGAGCACCATTTGTCAATAAAGAAGTCTTTTCATAAACATCAACAACAGTATTTCAAAACAAGTGGGTATTGATCACAGAAAAATGGGACAGATAGAAAATTGGAATCAACTTTTAAGCAAATAATCAAATCTTGCTACTGCTAGTAGGGCAACGTAACTCACCCTGGTAAATATTCAGGCAACTATAAAAATAAAAACAGAGAAGGCAGGAAGAAAGCCGTAGAGAAGTCATAAAGATTGGACAAGATACCATGGCATTAAAAACATTACTTTTTGGCATAATTTTAAGGGTTGTAAAGCCTTCTCTTTAGGTAAGAGACCTCAAACTTCTCTTCACAGAGGATTTTGAACCAGCATACCAGTAGTTAGCCTATAAGATCAATCCTTTGCCTCCTTTATTCAGATTGCCCTTTGAAAGTTACTTAAATGGTAGATCCACATGATTAGTTCTTTCTTTGGCAAGCAGACACTCATGCTGTCAGTCCTCTCTGGGTGCCAATACCTTCAGTGTGCACTAAACTTCCTGGAAGCTTTCTGACACTCTTTCAGTATTTTGAACTTTTGTCTGGTTGAGAATTGGAATATTGATTTACTTGTCTGGGTTGCTTATACCACGTGTTGTCGTTCCCCCCCTTTTTTTTTTCTTCATTGTTCTCCTTTTCTGACAGCGATAGGGTGATACAGAAGAGTTTGGATGCTTATTAATCAAAAATAAATCGAATTTTGGAAATGGAAAACAATCACTTATCTATGTGTAAATGGCAGAGAGCTGCTCTCTAGCTATCTTGCAGCTGCCCATGGAAAGTACAAATCTGGGCTCAGAGGGCTGAAATAATTACACCCTGTCCTGTTTTGAACCAGTCTAATCTTCACTCCAGCTGCTTCTGCCTAAACACAGGGCAGCACCTTAACTATCCAAATGGCGGATTAAATTGTAGATTTACCACTTTTCCTAATCTGTGAAAAGCACAGTTCAAAACTATGTGTTTCTTACTTGAATAAAGCCTGAAGAAAAAGTGATTCTTCCGTAACTCAGATTTATAGCTTCGCTCTTCCTTTCCTCCTTTCTCACTTTCACTATGTCCTATTGTCAGCTGTTCCTCTCCAGTTGCCTTATTTTACAGCTATTGCTTCCCACTGCTTTTGATATATTTACCTATAACCCATGTCTACATCTGCACACCAACCTTCTCTTGTCTAGCTAACCTGAGACATATTTCACTGCAGTTCTGTGAGCTGCATGAGCTCTTATGATTCTGCCAGCTGATGAAGATTGACCTGCTGTAGAGGGAATGAAAAACTGGGATGTCTTTTCATTCTTCCTGTCAGTAAAACACCTGCTTCTAAGCCTTCCATTAAAAAAAAATAATAATAAAAATAAATCCACCATATTATATTACAGTAAAACTACACAGTGCAGGGAGATGGATTTAAGCAATATGTGTTTATGCAGATGGGAATATACTTCGAAGTCTGAGGGTGAGGGCCTCATACTTCAAAGAGCAGTAAGGATTTATGGAACAGATCGTAAGGCTGAGAGTGCCGTGTGAACCCATCAGCGTGGACACAGATCTTGGAATCTAGATGTTCGTGTTTGACACATGACTGAACACATGAACCATAAATAACACTGATCCCTGTTTGTAGGAGATGAGCCTTTGATGAGTGGAAGTGGTTCTATTTTGCTGTATCATGGGATAGCGAGCATGGGAAGCAGTGCATCACTAGTTAGTTCAGGAGTGACTGATAGATAGGGTGGACCTTGCTAGCTCTTGTGCAATCTGTTTGCTACTTGGAGAACTCCTTTCTTTCTGCAGTGAGGTATATCTTGCTCAGAACTAAATGGAATCTAATTATTTGTGGGCTGAAATAAGAACAAATGGAGATATAGAAAGAACTATGTCTAGATCAGCAGAGCAATGAAGAAAAAGTCCAAGAGAGGAAAAAGTGTATGACAGCATAAGAGAGGAAAAAGGTCATTCAGAATGCAAGTGAATGCATGTAGGAGAAGAAACTAAACAAAATTACACAAAATGATTGTAGAAATAGATTAAGAATATAGACGTAAAAGATAAGTAATAGAGAGTGAAAACATGATTAAACCAAGAAAACTGTTTAAAAACATGCATTTACCTAACTTAGGACTTTAACTTGCAAAATACCATGGCATCAGTGCCAAAGATTACTTGACTACTGTTAGCTTGTGCAGCACTGAAAGCATAATTATGTCAATTGCTTATTTGCAGGATTTTTCGTATTTCTAAGAGTTGATATGGAAATGATCCGTTCTGTATCAGTACAATTTCTGAACACTTGAAAAGAGATACTGTGGCTTCCCCCTCAGAAAAGAGTCTCGAGAGCTGAGTACAGGGGGACCATCACTTCCCTAGCCCTGCTGGCCACACTGCTTCTGATACAAGCCAGGATGCTGTTGGCCTTCTTGGCCATCTGAGCACACTGCTGGCTCATATTCTGCTGACTATCCACCATCACTCCCAGGTCCTTCTCCGCCTGGCAGCTTTCCAACCACTCATCTCCCAGCCTGTAGCTCTGCTTGGGGTTGTTGTGCCCCAGGTGCAGGACCTGGCACTTGGCCTTTTTGAACTTCATGCAGTTGGCCTCAGCCCATCGGTGCAGCCTATCCAGATCCTCCTACAGAGCCTTCCTACCCTCGAGCAGATCGACACACGCACCTAACTTGGTGTCATCTGCACACTTACTGAGGGTGCACTCGATCCCCTCATTCAGATCATCGATAAAGATATTAAAGAGGACTGGCCCTGGTCTTGACCCCTGGGGAACTCCTTTAGTGACCGGCCTCCAAGTGGCTTTAACTGCAGTTAAATGTAACTGGATTACAACAGCAGGCATGCTTCTAGCCACACATGCCTTTTTCCAGAGAGCAAGCTGAAGAACATGGCAACCCCCAGGCTGCTGTACCCTGAGGGGCAAGGGCAGAGCAAAGCCCAGGCTGGCACAACACAAAGCGTTGGGGACGGCCATGGCTGCGGAATGCTGGCCCCAAGGGCGGTTGGGCGGTTGGGCAGGCCTGTACCGGCTGCCCGTGCTGACGGGGAGGCTGCTCGGCTGCCTGCTCCTCCCGCTCAAGTGTCGGCTCCAGACACAACCTCAACCAGAGGGAGTCAGCTTCTTTTTCCTCTCTCTTCAAGCAGGACGGTGACACGATCGGGTCAGGAAGGGAGTGACCGCTGCATGAGGATGAGGGGACACGGACAGCCTGGGTGAGTCGTTGCAGACCCTTGGGCACAGAGGCAGGGGATGCCCATGATCATGGAGGGGGATGCTGCTCCGTTTGGTGCTTTTCCTCTTTCAGACAGAAACATCCCTAGCAATGAGACCGGACCATGGCACACTGCTGGCCTCTCTCGCTTTGGGAACTCAGCCAGAAAAGATGCCAATGCTCTACAGGACAGATAAGACAGCCCCAAGCCATTCCCCACCATGGTGTCACCACGCTAAGTGGGAGTATGACACATTTAAGCTACAAGGAACATCTGGAAGATGGGAGATGGACAGCCTTGGTGTGAGGCTGGGAGAACCTCGGTGAGTCGCTAGAGACCCTCGGGCGCAGAAGTAGGGGCAGTCTGTTGTCTATGGGGAATGCTGCTCCGTTTCATGCTTTTCCTTTTGCAGCCAGATTTATACAGCAGTGGGACCAAACCACAGCACACTTCTGGCCACTCTCCCCTTCAGAAATCACCTGGAAGGAAGAGCTCCCAATGCAGTCCAGGACAGGTAAGATCCTCCCCAGCCTACACCCCCGATGGTCCACAACAAGAAGGAAGTTGACAGAATGGGGGCAGGACAGCAGTAAATGCTGCATGAAGAAGACAGGCCACAGACAGCCTCGGTGAGTCACTAGATACTCTTGAGCAGAGAGGCAGAGGCTGCCCATGGTCGCAGGGAGGTGCTGCTCCATTTGTTGCTTTTCTTCTTTCAGCCAGAAACAGCACAATCCTGGACTCTCTGCCCTCGAGCACTCAGCTGGACAGTAGAGCTGCCAACGCTCTCCAGGGCATGTACATGTAAGATCGCCCCAACCCACATCCACCAGCCTATAACAGCAAGCAGGATGGTGACATGCTCGGGCCAGGAGGGCAGTGACCGCTCCATGAGGACGATGGGACAAGGACGGCCTTGGTGAGTCGCTGGAGACCCTTGGGCACAGAGGCAGGGGCTGCCCATGTTGATAGAGGGATGCTGCTCCGTTTGGTGCTTCTTCTCTTTCAGCCAGAATCACACGGCGATTGGACCAGACCACGGCACAATCCTGGCTGCTCTCCCCTTTCGAAGTCATCTGGGAGGAAGAGCTGCCGATGCTCTCCAGGAAAGGTAAGATTGCCCCAACCCACACCCACCATGTTCTAACAGCAAGGAGGATGGTGACATGATCGGGGTAGGATGGGAGTGGTCTCTGTATCAGGATGACGGAACAATGACAGCCTCGGTGAGTCGCTTGAGACCCTCGGGCACAGAAGTAGGGGCAGCCTGTGCTCTCAGGGGGATGCTTCTCCATTTGTTGGTTCTTCTTTTTCAGCCAGAATCACATGGCGATTGGACCAGACCATGTCAAAATCCTGGCCACTCTCCCCTAGAGAAGACAGCTGTAAGGAAGATCTGCCAATGCTCTCCGGGACAGGTAAGATTGCCCCAACCCACACCCAGCAGGTTCTATTTGCAAGCAGGACGGTGAAACGATCTGGTTAGGATGGGAGTGACCGCTCCATCAGGTTGAAGGGACACCGACAGCCTCGGTGACTCACTGGAGACCCTCGGGCACAGAGGAAGGGGCTTCCCGTGCTTAGAGAGGGATGCTGCTCAGTTTGGTGTTTCTTCTCTTTCAGCCAGAATCACACAGCGATGGCACAAAACCACAGCAACCTCCAGGCCACTCTCCCCTTGAGAAATCAGCTGGAATAAGAGCTGCCAACACTCTGCAGAACAGGTAGTATCCCCCAACCCACACCCACCAGGTTCTAACAGCAAGGAGGACGGTGACATGATCGGGGAAGGACGGGAGTGGCTGCTGTATGAGGACACTGGTATAATGACAGCCTTGGTGAGTCTCTGGAGACCCTCGGGCACTGAAGTAGGGGCAGCCTGTGCTCTCAGGGGGATGCTGCTCCGTTTCGTGCTTCTCCTTTTGTAGCCAGATTCACACCGCGATGGGACCAAAACACAGCAGACGCCTGGCCACTCTCCCCTTGAGAAGTCAGCTGGAAGGAAGAGCTCTCAACACTCTACCTGACAGGTAAGATCGCCCCAAGCTACACCCCCGATGGTCCACAGCAAGCAGGAAGCTGTCAGAATGGGGGCAGGACAGGAGTGATCGCTGCATGAGGATGATGGGACACAGACAGCATCGGTGAGTCGGTAGATACTCTTGAGCAGAGAGGCAGGGGCTGCCCATGGTCACAGGGAGGTGCTGCTTTGTTTTGTGCTTCTTCTCTTTTAGCCAGACACACACAGCGATGAGACCAGACCAAGGCACAATCCTGGCCTCTCTGCCCTTGAGAAGTCAGCTGGAAGGAACTTCCAGCGCTCTCTATGACAGTTAAGATCTCCCCAGCCAACGCCCAGCAGGCTGGGCTTTGCTGCTCCATTTGGTGCTTTTCCTCTTTCAGCCAGAAACGGCACAATCCTGGCCTCTCTGCCCTCGACCACTCATCTGGGAGGAAGAGCTGCCAATGCTCCCTAGGACAGGTAAGATCGCCCCAACCCACATCCACCAGCCTCTAACAGCAAGCAGGAAGGTGACACACTCGGGCCAGGAGGGCAGTGACTGCTCCATGATGACGATGGGACAGGGACGGCCTCAGTGAGTTGCTGGAGATCCTTGGGCACAGAGGCAGGGGCTGCCCATCTTAACAAAGGGATGCTGCTCCGTTTGGTGCTTCTTCTCTTTCAGGTAGAATCACATGGTGATTGGACCAGACCACGGCACAATCCTGGCTGCTCTACCCTTGAGATGTCAGCTGTAAAGAAGTGCTGCCAACACTCTCCAGGACAGGTAAGATTTCCCCAACCCACACCCACCATGTTCTAACAGCAAGGAGGATGGTGACATGATTGGGCCAGTAGGGCAGTGACTGCTCCATGTGGATGATGGGACAGGGACGGCTTTGGTGAGTCACTGGAGACGCTCAGGTACAGAGGCAGGGTATGCCCATGTTCACAGAGGGATGCTGCTCTGTCTCGTATTGCTTCTCTTTCAGCCAGACACACACAGCGATGGAACCGGACCAAGGCACAATCCTGGCCGCTCTCCCCTTGAGAAGTCAGCTGGGAGGAAGAGCTGCCAATGCTCTCCAGGACAGGTAAGATTGCCCCAACCCACACCCACCATGTTCTAACAGCAAGGAGGATGGTGACATGATCGCGGTAGGACGGGAGTGGCCGTTGTATCAGGATGACAGAACAATGACACCCTCGGTGACTTGCTGGAGACACTCGGGCAGAGAGGCAGGGGCTGCCCATGTTCACAGAGGAATGCTGCTCTGTTTGATGCTTCTTCTCTTTCAGCCAAAATCACACGGAGTGTGGACCAGACCAAGGCACAATCCTGGCTGCTCTTCCCTTGAGATGTCAGTTGTAAGGAAGAGCTGCCAACACTTTTCAGGACAGGCAAGATTGCCCGAAACCACACCCACCAGGCTCTAACTGCAAGCAGGACAGTGACACGCTTGGGCCAGGACGGGAGTGACTGCTCCATCAGGATGATGGGAGACGGATTGACGTGGTGAGACACTCGAGTCCGTCGGGCACAGAGGCAGGGTCAGCCCCTGGTCACACGGGGATGCTGCTGCGTTTGTTCTTTCTCTTATTAAAGCCAGACACACACAGCGATGGGAAGCAGACAACGGCACAATTGTGGCGACTCTCCCTTTGAGAAGACATCTGGAAGGAACTTCCAGCACTCTCCAGGACAAGTAACATTGCCCCAACCCATATCCACCATTGTCCACGGAAAGCAGGAAGGTGAAACGATCTGGCTAGGACAGCAGTGACCACTCAATGGAGACGACGAAATACGGAAAGCCTCGGTGAGTCATTGGAGACCCTTGGGCACAGAGGCAGGGGCTGCCCGTGGTCACATAGGAATGCTGCTCTGTCTCATGGTGCTTCTCTTTCAGCCATAAACGCACAGCAATATAACCAGACCACAGCACAAACTTGCCGCTCTCCCCTTGAGAAGTCAGCTGGAAGGAAGAGCTGCCAATGCTCTCCAGGACAGTTAAGATCTCCCCAACCCACACCTAACAGGTTCTAACAGCAAGGAGGACGGTGATATGATTGGGGTAGGATGGGAGTGGCTGCTGTATCAGGATGATGGAACAATGACAGCCTCGGTGAGTTGCTGGAGACCCTCGGGCACAGAAGTAGGGGCAGCCTGTGGTCTCAGGAGTATGCTGCTCTGTCGCGTGGTGCTTCTCTTTCAGCCAGAAACGCACAACGATGGAACCAGACCACGGCACAACCTTGCTGCTCTCCCCTTGAGAAGACAGCTGGGAGGAAGATCTGCCAACGCTCTCCAGGACAGGTAAGATTGCCCCAACCCACACCCAGCAGGTTCTATTTGCAAGCAGGACGGTGAAACGATCTGGTTATGACGGGAGTGACTGCTCCATCAGGTTGACGGGACACCGACAGCCTCGGTGACTCACTGGAGACCCTCGGGCACAGAGGCAGGGGCTTCCCGTGCTTAGAGAGGGATGCTGCTCTGTTTGGTGCTTCTTCTCTTTCAGCCAGAATCACACAGCGATGGCACAAAACCACAGCACACTCCTGGCCACTCTCCCCTTGAGAAATCAGCTGGAATAAGAGCTGCCAACCCTCTCCAGGACAGGTATGATCGCCCAAGCCTACGCCCAGCAGGCTGTAAGAGCAAGCAGGATGGTGACACGCTTGGGCCAGGATGGCAATGACCTCTCCATGAGGACGACGGGACACTGACAGCCTCGGTGAGTCGCTAGATACTCTTGAGCAGAGACGCAGGGGCTGCCCATGGCCACAGGGGGTTGCTGCTCTGTTTGGTGGTGCTTCTCTTTCAGCCAGACACACACTGTGACGAGACAAGAGCACGGCAAACTTCTGGCCTCTCTGCCCTCGAGCACTCAGCTGGAAGGAAGAGCTGCCAACGCTCTCCAGGAAAGGTAAGATCACCCCAACCCACACCCACCAGGCTCTAACAGCAAGCAGGACGGTGAAATGATTGGGTTAGGACAGGCGTGACCGCTGCATGAGGATGACGGGACACGGACATCCTTCATGAATCGCTGGAGACCCTTGGGCACTCAGGCAAGCGCTGCCCATGGTTACGGGGGATGCGGCTCAGTTTGGAGCTTTTCCTCTTTCAGACAGAAACACACCTAGCCATTAGACCGGACCATGGCACACTGCTGGCCTCTCTCGCTTTGAGAACTCAGCCAGAAAAGATGCCAGCGCTCTACAGGACAGATAAGACAGCCCCAAGCCATTCCCCAGTATGGTGTCACGGTCGGACCAGGAATGCAGTGACCACTCAATGAGGACGATGGGACAGGGACGGCATTGGTGAGTTGCTAGAGACACTCGGGCACAGAGGCAGGGGATGCTCGTGTTCAGAGAGGAATGGTGCTCTGTCTTGTGGTGCTTCTCTTTCAGCCAGAAATGCACAGCGATGGAACCAGACAATGGTATAATCCTGGCCACTCTCCCCTTGAGAAGTCGGGTGTAAGGAAGAGCTCCCAATGCTCTCCAGGACAGGTAAAATCGCCCCAGCCCACACCCGCCAGGCTCTAACTGCAAGCAGGATGGTAACAGGATTGGGTCAGGACATGAGTGACCGCTGGATCAGGATGATGGGACACAGACAGCCTTGGTGAGTAGCTAGAGACACTTGGACACTCAGGCAAGCGCTGCCCATGGTCACAGGGGGAAGCTGCTCCGTTTGGTGCTTTTCCTCTTTCAGACAGAAACATACCTAGCAATGAGACCAGGCTATGGCACACTGCTGGCCTCTCTCGCTTTGAGAACTCAGCCAGAAAAGATGCCAACAATCTACAGCACAGATAAGACAGTCCCAAGCAATTCCCCACCACGGCGTCACCACGCTAAGTGGGAATATGACACATTTAAGCTACAACAAACAAACATCTCCTGGACATCAGGAAGATGGGAGATGGACAGCCTTGGTGTGAGGCTGAGAGAGCCTCGTGCAAGGAGGAAGGAATGGCTTCCAGTGCTGAGAGGGGGTGGCTGCTCGGTTCGTCGCCTCCTCTATTACAGCTGGAGACACTGACAGTGCTGGAATGAAGCCATGGCACACTCCTGGACTGTCTGGCATTGAGAAGTCAGCTAGAAAAGGTGTCAGCGCTCTCCAGGACAGGTAAGATTTCCCCAACCCATACCCCAGCATGGTCTCTTTGCAAGCAGGACAGTGACACGCTTGGGCCAGGACGGGAGTGACTGCTCCATGAGGATGACGGGAGACAGATCGACGTGGTGAGACACTCGAGGTTGTGGGGCACAAAGGCAGGGTCAGCACCCGGTCACAAGGGGATGCTGCTCCGTTTGTTCTGTCTGTTATTAAAGCCAGACACACACGGCAATTGGACCAGACCAAGGCACAATCCTGGCCACTCTCCCCTTGAGAAGTCAGCTGGAAGGATCTTCCCAGCGCTCTCCAGGACAGGTAAGATCGCCCAAACCCACACGCACCAGGCTCTAACTGCAAGCAGGACGGTGACACAATCGGGTCAGGACAGGAGTGACCGCTCCATGAGGATGACGGAACACAGACAGCATTGGTGAGTCACTAGATACACTTGAGCAGAGAGGCAGGGGCTGCCCATGGTCACGGGGGGTTGCTGCTCCGTTTGGTGCTTCTCCTTTTGCAGCCAGACACACACAGCGATGGCACCAAAGCACAGCACACTCCTGGCCACACTCCCCATGAGAACTCAGCAGGAAGGAAGAGCTCCCAACGCTCTCTAGGACAGGTAAGATCGCCCCAATCCACACCCCCGATGGTCCACAGCAAGCAGGAAGCTGTCAGAATGGGGGCAGGACAGCAGTGAATGCTGCATGAGGAAGACGGGACACAGACAGCCTCGGTGAGTCGCTAGATACTCTTGAGCAGAGAGGCAAGGGCTGCCCATGGTCACAGGGAGGTGCTGCTTTGTTTTGTGCTTCTTCTCTATCCGCCAGACATGCACAGAAAAGACTCCAGACCACGGCACAATCCTGGCCTCTCTGCCCTTCAGAAGTCAGCTGGAAGGAACTTCCAGCGCTCTCTGGGACAGTTAAGATCTCCCCAACCAATGCCCAGCATGCTGGGCATTGCTGCTTCGTTTGGTGCTTTTCCTCTTTCAGCCAGAAACGGCACAATGCTGGCCTCTCTGCCCTCGAGCACTCAGCTGGACAGAAGAGGTGCAAACGCTCTCCAGGACAGGTAAGGTTGCCCTAACCCACACCCACCAGGTTCTAACAGCAAGCAGGACAGTGACGCGCTCGGGTCAGGAGGGCAGTAAACGCTGCATGAGGATGACAGGACACGGACAGCCTCGGTGAGTCGCAGTAGAGCCTCAGGCAGAGAGGCAGGGGCTGCCCGTGGTCATGGAGGGATGCTGCCTCTCTTTTTCCTTCTCTTATTAAAGCCAGACACACACAGAATTGACTCCAGACCACGGCACAGTCCTGGCTTCTCTGCCATTGAGAACTCAGCTGGAAGGAAGAACTTGCCATGCTCTTCAGGAGAGGTAAGATCCCCCCATACCATAGTCACCAAGGTCCACAGCAAACAGGAAGGTGATTCGATTGTTTAGGACGGCAGTGAGCACTCCAACAGGATGATGGGAGGTGGTCAGACTTGGTGAGATGCTCGAAAACCTCGGGCACAGAGGCAGGGTCATCCTGTGGTCACACGGGGGTGCTGCTCCGTTTGTTCTTTCTGATATTAAAGCCAGACACACACAGTGATGGGATGAGACCACGGCACAGTCCTGGCCTCTTTCCCCTTGAGAAGTCAGCTGGATGGAACTTCCAGCGCTCTCCAGGACAGGTAAGAGCTCCCCAGTCCACACCCAGCAGGCTGTAAAAGCAAGCAGGATGGTGACACTCTCGGGCCAGTATGGCAGTGAGCACTCCATGAGGATGACGGGACACGGACAGCATCGGTGAGACGCTAGATACACTTGAGCAGAGAGGCAGGGGATGCCCACGGTCACACGGGGTTGCTGCTCTGTTTGGTGTTTTTTTATTTCAGCTAGAAACGGCACAAGCCTCGCCTCTCTGCCCTTGAGCAGTCAGCTGGATGAAAGAGCTGCCAACTCTCTCCAGGACAGGTAAGATCGCCCTAATGCACACCCACCAGGTACTAACTGCAAGCAGGACAGTGAAATGATCGGGTTAGGACAGGAGTGACCGCTGCATGAGCATGATGGGACACGGACAGCCTCGGTGAGTTGCTAGAGACCCTTGGGCACTCAGGCAAGCACTGCCCATGGTTACAGGGGGATGCTGCTCCGTTTGGTGCTTTTCCTCTTTCAGACAGAAACATCCCTAGCGATGAGACCGGACCACGGCAAACTTCTGGCCTCTCTGACCTTGAGCACTCATCTGGGAGGAAGAGATGCCAACGCTCTCCAGGACAGGTAAGATTGCCCTAACGCACACCCACCAGGTTCTATTAGTACGCAGGACGGTGACGTGATCAGGGTAGGATAGGAGTGGCCGCTGTATCAGGATGATGGAACAATGACAACCTTGGTGAGTCGCTGGAGACCCTCGGGCACAGAAGTAGGGGTAGCCTGTGCTCTCAGGGGGATGCCACTCTGTTTTGTGGTTCTCCTTTTGCAGCCAGATTCACACAGCGATGGGAGCAAACCACAGCACACTCGTGGCCACTCTCCCCTTGAGAAAGCAGCTGGAAGGAAGGGCTACCAGTGCTCTCCAGGACAGGTAAGATCGCCCCAACCCTCACCCCTGATGGTGCACAGCAAGCATGAAGCTGACAGAATTGGGGCAGGATGGCAGTGAATGCTTCATCAGGAAGTCGGGACACAGACAGCCTCGGTGAGTCACTAGATAATCTTGAGCAGAGAGGCAGGGGATGCCCGTGGTCACAGGGAGGTGCTGCTCCGTTTGGTGCCTCTTCTCTTTCAGCTAGACACACACAGCAACGAGACCAGACCACGGCAAACTTCTGGCCTCTCTGCCCTCGACGACTCATCTGGGAGGAAGAGCTGCCAACGCTCTCCAGGACAGGTAAGATCGCCCCAACCCACACCCACGTGCATGTATGAGCAAGCAGGAAGGTGACACACTCGGGCCAGGAGGACAGTGACCGCTCAATGAGGACGATTGGACAAGGACGGCCTCCGCGAGTCACTAGAGACCCTTGGGCATAGAGGCAGGGGCTGCCCATGTTCACAGAGGGATGCTGCTCTGTCTCATGGTGCTTCTCTTTTAGCCAGAAATGCACAGTGATGAGACCAGACCACAGCACAACCTTGCCTGTCTCCCTTTGCAAAGTCAGCTATAAGGAAGAGCTGCCAACGCTCTCCAGGACAGGTAAGATTGCCCCAAACCACACACACCAGGTTCTAACAGCAAGGAGGACGGAGACACGATCGGGGTAAGATGGGAGTGACTGCTGCACGAGGATGACAGAACACGGACAGCCTCCGTGATTCACGGTAGAGCCTCAGGCAGACAAGCAGAGGCTGCCCGTGGTCATGGAGGGATGGTGCTCCTCTTTTTCCTTCTCTTATTGAAGGCAGACACACACAGAATTGACTCCAGACCACGGCACAATCCTGATATTTCTCCCCTTGAGAAGTCAGCTGGAAGGAACTTCCAGCGCTCTCCAGGACAGGAAAGATCACCCCAAGCTATGCCCAGCAGGCTGTAAGAGCAAGCAGGATGGTTACATACTCAGGCCAGGATGGCAATGACCGCTCCATGAGGACAACGGGACACGGACAGCCTCAGTGAGTCGCTAGGTACTCTTGAGCAGAGAGGCAGGGGCTGCCAGTGTTCACATAGGGATGCTTCTCCAGTTGGTGCTTCTCTTTTGCAGCCAGAATCACACAGCGATGGAAAAAAACGATGGCACTACCTGGCCGCTCTCCTCTTGAGAAGCCGTGGCACACTCCAGGACTCTCTCGCACTGAGAAGTCAGCTGGAAAAGGTGTCAATGATCTCCAGGACAGGTAATTTCGCCCCAACCCACACTCCAGCACAGTGTCTTTGCAAGCAGGACAGTGACACGCTCGGACCAGGACGGGAGTGACCGCTCCATCAGGATGACGGGATTGACGTGGTGATACGCTCGAGGTTGTTGGGCACAGAGGCAGGGTCAGTCCCTGGTCACACGTGGATGCTGATCCATTTGTTCTGTCTCTAATTAAAGCCAGACGCACACAGCAATGGGAAGCAGATGATGGCACAATCGTGGTGACTCTCCCCTTGAGAAGTCAGCTGGGAGGAACATCCAGCGCTCTCCAGGGCAGGTAAGATCGCCCAAACCCACACCCACCAGCCCATAACAGCAAGCAGGAAGCTGACATGATCAGGGTAGGACAGTAGTGTCTTCTGTATCAGGATGATGGAACAATGACAGCCTCGGTGAGTTGCTGGAGACACTCGGGCACAGAGGCAGGGGCTGCCCATGTTCACAGAGGAATGCTGCTCTGTTTGGTGCTTATACTCTTTCACCCAGAATCACACGGCGATTGGACCAGACCACGGCACAATCCTGGCCGCTCTCCCCTTGAGATGTCAGTTGTAAGGAAGAGCTGCCAACACTCTTCAGGGCAGGTAAGATCGCACCAACCCACACCCACCAGTGTCCACAGTAAGCAGGAAGGTCACACGATCAGGCTAGGATGGGTGTGTATGCTGTATGAGGACGGCGGGACACTGACAGCCTTGGTGAGTCGCTGGAGACCCTCGGGCACAGAAGTTGGGGCAGCCTGTGTTCTCAGGGAGGTGCCTCTTCATTTGATGCATCTCTTTTCCAGCCAGATGTACTGGGTCTGGCTGGAATGTTAACTTTCCCGGCAGCAGCCCATACAGTGCCGTACTCTGTACTTGTAGCTGGAACAGCAGTGTTATCACACCAGTGTTGTGTCTACTGCTGAGCAGCAGTGGCACAGCATTGGGCCTTTCTCTAACCCTCCTAGGGGGTGGGCAAAAAGTGAGGAGAGAAAAATCACCTGGTCAGCTGACCTAAACCAATCAAAGGGATATTCCATACCATATGATGTCACACTCAGCAATAAAAGGTGGAAACAGGAAGAAGAGGGGAGGGGTGGGCTCTTGTTGTGAAAATGTCGGTCCTCCTCTCGAACACCGGCTGCGTGCGTTGAGGCCTTGCTTCAAGGACGTGGTCAACCATCGCTTATTTGTGGGAAGTAGAGAGTAATTTCTTTCCTCTGCACTTCCATATAGCCTTCATTTATTTTGTTTGTTTGTTTTCCTCCCTTCTTTTTATTTTTTCCCTTTTTCCCCTCCCTTTTCCCCTTTCCCTTTTTATTTCCCCTTAGTTAAATTGTTTAGTTCATAATAATCTTTCTTTATTATTATTATTTCCCTTTAATTAAATTATCCTTATCTCAACCCATGAGTTGTTCTTTGCTTTACTTCTCCCCCTCCTCATCTAAAGGAGGGGGAGTGAGAGAGCGGTTGTGGGGTTTAGCTGCCCAGCACGGTAAAAGCACCACACATGCTCTAGGTGAGCCTGCTGGAGCAGGGGCGTTGGAATAGATGATCTCTGGAGGGCCCTTCAACCATTCAGTAATTCTGTGAAATAAATAAAAACATGTTGTGTTGTTGTTCTTCACGATGTGTAAGAAGTCTTCATTTTCAGAATTTTGTAGATTGTCTAGAAGATCTCATGATTTTTTTCATAGGTCTGGGACATGTCCCAGCAAGATGAGGACACTCCCTCTATGCAAATATAAATTTATATAGATATTTCCAAAAATGCATGTCCTCCCAATAACTTAAATGGAGATACTGTATCTCCCAAACATACTTATATTGGCATATTTCACATCTACATTTCATATCTAAATGGATTTGGGAGCAATGAAGTCTTTAGAGGTTGAATAGACCCTGCCTCTACTTCTTTGCCATTAGGCTACAGCTGGTAGCAGTTTCCTCATATCACCTCTGTTTATGACCCAGAGAAATCTGACACCAAAAATGTCACTCAAATGTCACTCTGGCACCTCCAATGTCATCAGGGATCTGCATGTGAACAGCTCCCTCCTGCCCTCCACCTCCATTCAGTGTGCTGGGAGCTGAGACACGCAGCTGACATGCAGATGTCTGGTGTGCGCCCATCTAAACCACTGCACGAGGAAACTCCTGTGGAATTCCATGAGTCATGAGAGAGGCATCTAACCTCCCTCTAGCCTCTGGACTGAAAACAAAAAAGGAGCTGCCTTGCTTGATTCAGATGAAACACTTCCCTCAGCAGGGGGAAGGCAGATCTCTTCCTGTCCTTGTCTGGGTGCCCTGCCTAAAAACAGGACATGGAAAAGTCCTAATAGTTTGGACCTTTAGTTTTCTGTATGGACTTGGACCTAATAGTTTTCTGTATGAGAAATGACAGCACTGGAAATAAGTTTCCTTCCCAGCGGAGGGAACAAACACCAGTAATTGCTTCAGTCAGTTTCAAAGTTGATTAACTTGGAGGCCCAGGGACTTGTCAAGACCTCCCTGTGCTGATGAGCTGGACTCCTGAGCCCAACGGGAGCTCCTGGCAAGCGGGCAGCACTGCAGAGAGACAGCTCTGCCCAGGAGCAGCTCCTCTGCACAGTGCACCAGCAGGGCTGGGGGCACTGCCTGCAGGGGACAAGGGTGGCTGAGAGAAGGGAGGGAGATGTTAAAGGCAGTGTGGAGGGGGGATGCTGAGAGCTCACTGCAGGAGAAATCTTCACAGCCCTGAACAGGGTAAGTCTGTGGCTGCAGGGCAACACAGCTGTTGTTCCTGGTGCCATCTCCAGATTTGCTGGCAAATCCCACATCCTATGGGATCTTTCAGGAGGACTTTCTACTATCTCTACTGTATGAATGACATGGTTCAGAGCAGGGCTTACCAGACACAGATGTCAGAGGGACAGGATATGAGGGTTCCTTCTCATGGGGCCAGCTGCAGCCTGTGCAGCCAGGGTGCAGTCAGGGGAGCCCAGGTCTGTGGTGCAGAGCAGGGTCCCTGCTGTGCCCCAGGGGCTGTGTGTCAGGGCAGGGCCTCTGCTGCCTGCCAGGCTCAGCACTCAGCATGCCCAGGGAACTTCCCAGGGCACAGCAGTGAGAATTTGTGGGTGTTAGGAACCCCCCCAGCAGGACAGGGCAGGGCAGGTTCCTGCTGCTGCCCAGAGCTCTACAGCACCTGCAGTCCATGTCAGAGGGGAATCTTCAACTGAGACATCAGAGCAAGGAATACTTGAAGAGAATGATTTTGTGCTTTGTGATTTCTTCTCTTGCTTTGCTGGATGGCAGTACGAGATGGGAATTTATTTTTACATTATTATGAAGTCACTGAGTCACCAGTTCTAGTTACCTCCTGTTAGGTCAGACCTGTTCCTTAGCCACACAATATGGGGAGTTGTCCCTGAAAAGTGCCCTGGGACAGGAGGTGTCTGCAGGGCAGAGCCGAGCACAAAAATGGGTTGGACAGGGTCTGGGACCAATGGCAGGGAGGAGATGTGGGGACAGGGAAGCAGCTGCAAGCAGGGACAGCTCCAGGCAGCAGAGACCAAGGCAGGGAGGGAGAGGGAGCTGCTGCCCAAAACACCAAGGGAAGGAGGATTCAGACAGTCCCTGCCAGGTCCGCAGTGCAGGCACTTTCTCTGCAGCAACTCCCTGCTCTTTATGATTGAGCCACCTTCTCCTCAGCTGGACATCCAGAAGAGGAGAGGAGCCTGTGTCCTGCAAGGTGATAGACAACAATAAGGCTGAGAGTACCTGCCCCGCAGTGTCACTTCCATAGGTGGCATGCAAGCTTGGTAATGTGAAGGCTTCCCTGCATGCCCATCTACATTTTCCTTTGTCAGCAGATTGGAGCATTGTTGTATTCTTTATTATTTGTTCACCTGTCTGTGATTCTCCTATACTCTTTGTCTGGGGTGCAGGTGGGTGTAAGATTCTATTCTGACATTGACTGCTGGGGCCCTGCTCTGAGGGTGTCTTCTTGTGAACAAGGTGCCCAAGGTCCATTTGAAACAGTCAGGCACACCGTCATTCAGTTGGAAGGGTTGGAGGATGAGTGGATTCATTCCTCATTCAGCTCAGGGAATGGTGACTTGTGTGAATGAGGCTCAGAGAAATCTCTCTAACTTGTCTCTGTCTCTTCCTCCATCTACAGGTCCACATGGCCAGAGGTAGCAAATGTCCAACAGCAGCTTTCCCACTGAGTTCCTCCTGCTGCCATTCGCAGACACACGCGAGCTGCAGCTCCTGCACTTCGCGCTCTTTCTGGGCATCTACCTGGCTGCCCTCCTGGGCAATGGCCTCATCCTCACAACTGTAGCCTGCGACCACCGCCTCCACACCCCCATGTACTTCTTCCTCCTCAACCTCGCCCTCCTTGACCTGGGCACTATTACCACCACTGTTCCCAAAGCCATGGCCAACTCCCTCTGGGACACCAAGGACGTTTCCTACTTGGGATGTGCTACCCAAGTCTTTATGTTTGTTTTCTTTGTCACAGCAGAGTTTTACCTTCTCACCGTCATGGCCTATGACCGCTACGTTGCCATCTGCCAGCCCCTGCACTATATGACCGTAATGGCCAGCAGAACTTGTGTCAACATGGCAGTTGTTGTCTGGGGTGCTGGTGTTCTCAGTGCTTTGGTGCACACTGCCAATACATTTTCCCTTTCATTCTGCCAAGGTAATGCCCTGGACCAGTTATTCTGTGAACTTCCCCAGATCCTTAAGCTCTCCTGTTCAGATGCCTACCTCAGAGAACTTGGGTTCATAATGTTTTGCTTCTGTTCAGGTATTGGATGTTTTGTTTTCCTTGTGCTGTCCTATGTGCAGATCCTCAGGACTGTTCTGAGGATGCCCTCAGAGCAGGGCCAGCACAAGGCCTTTTCCACATGCCTCCCTCACCTCACTGTGGTCTCCCTGTTCATCAGCACTGTCATGTTTGCCTACCTGAAGCCCCGCTCCATTTCTTCCTCATCCCTGAATCTTTTGCTGGCAGTTCTGTACTCAGTGGTGCCTCCAGCAGTGAACCCCCTCATCTACAGCATGAGGAACAAGGAGCTGAAGGATGCTGTTAGGAAATTGATTTGGGGGATGTTTTTCAATACTCATAAAGATCCCTTCACTCTCCAATCATGAATGCCAGTACATCAACTTCCAGACTTATATTTTGGTTGTCTTTAGCAGGTGGCTATATAGATACTTATTTTTTTTCTCATTGTCAGTTTTGCTACCTGGGTTTCTTGTGTTCCTGCATAAATACCAGGATTCTCATCAGTGCAGTGAATGAATGAACCTGTTCTGTCCCATATGGAGGCTGTATAAATGTGCATCTAACCCTGTGAGTTAAGCAATATTCTCTTCTAGCACCCCTGTAATAAAACGGAATTACCACAATGAAATGCCTGAAGGCTGGGATTTCTTTGCCTAACAAGCGTCAAGAATAGGCCCAAATCATTGCTCCCTACAAAAGTCTGTTCCTGCTTCTGTTCTGGAGGTAATGGCTCATTGTTGCATTGTGACCTGTCAGAGACCAAGGGCTAGGTTTAAGACTCACCCATGGGTGTCTGCTCACAGCAGAGACAGCAAATGGTCACTGCGTTACATAGCCAGGGCCGTTCCCACGTCTGACCTGTAGATGATGTCCTTCAGGAGGGGAATCTAGAGCTGCCTGCAGAGCCCAGGGTACCTCCAGGGTCAGCGGAGCATGGCATGAGCACTGACTGCAGCCCCTCTGAAAGTGAGAGATCTCCCACTGTGGGCTCAGCCACAGGGAAAGAACTAAAGCCTGGTATTCACAAGGAACCTGGAATTCACAGGGTCCAGCTCAGTGATCTGGACCTGGCTGAGTCTGCTTCCCACCTTGACTAGCACAGCCATGCAGATTCACCCCACAGCACCACAGCCTATTTGCTCTGCAAGGCAGCACCAACAGCTTGGGGACAACTTGTGGGGAGCACAGGGACATCCATTCCCCACTGCCCAAGGGGGGCACTGCAGAGAACTGCAGTGAACTGCAGTTCTCTTCCAGGAGCTCTGTTTCTGCTGACTGACTATGCCATGAGGGGCAGGACCTCTGCCCATAGACTCACAAGGAGTATCAACTTTTTGGATGAGGCCATCTAACTAATTCTTTTCTCCATCTAACAGTCAATCCATCAAGCCCATATTCCTCCAGTTCAGTAGCGAAAAAGTTGTGAGAGATCATTTCAAAAGCCTCATAGACATCCAGGTAGATGACACCAGTAGCCCTTCCCTTTTCTGGTAAGGAACATTAAAGAATGGAATAAAACTAAGGAAAACCTTTAGGTATATAAACATATCTATGCTTTTAATTATATATCCAGTCCTTATTCTAACATCAAGGAGTATACATAATGTATATATTACCATGTTTTTCTTGTATATTGAAAAACATCATACATCTTTGTTGGAACATATCAAACAATATCCTCACACAAAAATATATATATATATAAACAGCACTTTTAATGAGAACCTTAATCAAATCAAGTGCCTTCAAAACTCAGGGATGATTAAATAAAACTTTTACTCCTTTCTCTGCCCCATGTCTCAGAAACTTCCTTACCAAGGTTCTGGTTTGCTCAGTTCCAGCTGGCAGCATCCTTCCTCAGCACAGAGGAAAACTGGAACACAGGACTGCTTTAGCCCACCAGAGATCACAATTCCAGGACTCTCTGCTTCTCAGCTTCCAGCAAACACAACCCACACTGATCCTTGCTTGATGAACACTTTGATTGATGAGGATATTTCTCTGGAGTTTCACAGAGAGACAAAATTTTTCCTGAGGCCTGTAGCTCATCAGCTGAGATGTCTTCCAAATGAGAAAGACAGGTGTGAGACAAGAAGAGGAAAGGAAATTCTCTTAACCCCCACCATGAGCAATAGCTCAGGTGCAACATGGCCAACCAAGTTGCCGAAGTACTAAGCTGATACAGCCCACTGGGGGCTCCTTGGAAAAGGAATTAGATGTGAAGAGAGGGGTCCAGCTGGAGGAGAGATACCATGCAGATGAGAGTCTGTGAATAAAAACAGGTGGAATAACTTGGACATTGGTATCTGGGGCCATTTCTGATGCCTTTGGGTATCTGAAAATTCTGCATGGATCAGAAAAGCATGACATAGGCCTTTAAGGCAACTGTCCCCCATTTCAGTAGCTGCAGGAGGTAGAAAAGACATGTACTTGGACAGATGATGTGCACTTCTTTGCTGGGTGCTTGCAAAACAGTGTTCCTCTTCCTTGACCATCTCCACCAGAATGAGGAGTTCATGTATCAGGCTTGGATGTGAACCCCATGCACCTACATTTCAATGTGAGGCTCCTGAGACAAGTTGGGATTTATATCTCTTGTCCTTAGCAGCACCAGCACAAACAACTGTGCCCACTGGCTCTCCCCGTCTTGCATTTCCATTCAGAACAGAGGTAGCTTTTAAACTAAAAGAGGGTAGTTTTAGATTGGATATTCAGAAAAAAATTGATTTTTCAGGGTGATGAGGCACTGTAACAGGTTGACCAGAGGAGCTGTGGGTGCCCCATCCCTGGAAGTATTCAAGGCCAGGCTTAATGGGGCTTTGAGCAACCTGGTCTGGTGGAAGGTGCCCCTGCCTATGGCAGGGCAGTTAGAACTGGTTGATCTTTAAAGTGCCTTGGAAACCAAATCTTTCTATGTTTTTGTGATCTTATGATTAACGTGACTGACCAGACTTGTTTCCCGTCACTGCCTCCCATTCTTATTTTTCCTCATTGCATGGGAAAAAGTCTTGGATCAGATCCCCTCAGTGCTTAGCTGATCATCAGGGCTAAACCACAACATATTGCTGTTGGTGACTGGGCTTGAGCTTCTGCTAAAACTATTACAGCTAATGGGTTAATCTCAACAAGTTTTCCAGATGAAGCCAGTGCACAGATTCCTCTTTGCCAGTCTAGAGGCAAAGAGCAAGGCAGGGCACTTGGGGTCTAAGACCAGCCCAAGCCCCATGTTAAAAGTCCTTAAAACTCCCCACTTCTGAGCTTCCCATTTTCCTGCCTAAGTGCACCCATTCCGTCCTGGGACAGGTCCAGAGAGGACAACACAGCCCATGGGGAAACTACTTCACTGCTTCAAACCCATCATCTCCTCCCCCACCCTTGCATTTTGAGGTGGTCGCTTTTTGTGGTCATCTGTTCTGATCCTTTCTATGTCTAAACACATAGGGAAAGGTGAAGGAGTAAATTCCTGTCTTTGCTGAACAAGTTTCTCTTGTGGTTTTTGTTTTAGTTTTGTTTGTTTTCCTGTTAGAGGAGTAGTTTGATTTACAGAGGAGAGTAATTTACTACAATCATCAGAGACTTGAGTAATGAGTTTAACCTACTTCACTCCTGGTGCCTGTGAGAACTTGTTCTCCTGAGGATCCCCACCAATCAATGAAGGCAAGAAAAAGTGCTCGTGTCTGGGTCATCCCAGCCTAGAACTGCCATGCAAAATAAAGGTGAGGGATCTCTTTCAGATGCTCTTCTCTCTCTCAGCATTGACGGGATGAGAGTAAGTCAAATAGCTCAACCTGAAGGATGTGACTTTTAGACAAGTGAAATATAAACCTACACAGTAGTACTTGGCACTTTGCTTTCTTTAGGCACTTCCTCTTTGTACTACAAGGACTATCCTTAAGCTTTTGAAGAGGACAAGATTTTTCCACCTCTCAGAAAACTAAGGCATTTAGTTGAGAATGTCTGATAGTAAGAACAAAGAGCAATTCTGGATATATCTGCTTTTCAGTGCAGAATGAAGTCAGATGAGATTGTGATAGATCTGTTTCTACTGACCTGGTGGGACCATAATGAATTTTGGCCTTACTTTACAGTACTGAAAAAGGCAAGCTACACTCGGTCCCCATTTTCCTTCTTTCCTCAAGAAATAAGGGAAGATGACAAAGAAGAAATCACAGCACTACAAAAGAAAGACCTGAAATTTCTTTGTCTTGAAATAAACCAGGGGATCCTCAGCTGCTGGTAGTCCAAAAAGGCAAGTACTGAAGAGGAGAGAGAATAACTTTCAATATACATATTTGAATTCATGGTTTAGCATCTACATAATAGAAAATACTTGTGCAGAAGATGAGATTTCCTTTTGAAACATTGTTACAACGTGTGTTTGCAATTGTTCTGAGTAAATGAGGACCTTCACAGGAACAGGTTGCAATCGCTAACAACCCCTTATTAGTCCTGTGTTCTTGAGAAAGAATCATTTGTGGCTGATGGACAAGGTTGGAAAGAAGACAAGAAATTCCCTGTTGACTCTGCATGATATGTGAAATGGAAAGGTCAGAGTGTGAGGAAGGTCCAACAGAGTCTCCTCTCTCTGTTTATAGGAAGCCTGCAAGCAAGGAAAGAGAGAAGGAAGGAGATAACCTTGCATCCAGACCATGAAATTATTGTACCTGTACTTTTGCCATGTTCCTGCCTCAGCAGGATGAATGGAAATTGGGCATGGGAACAGGCAATGGAACTGTCATTTCTGAATTCATCCTCTCAGGCTTCACAGAGCTTGAACGAAGGTTACAGCTATTTTTCTGCATGGTCCTTCTACTCATGTACCTGACTACAGTGATGGGGAATGCAGCCATCATTTTCCTGGTGTGTGTGGATAGCCGCCTACAAACCCCCATGTACTTTTTCATTGGCAATCTGGCATTCCTGGAAATCTGGTTTACGTCCTCCACAGGCACCAAACTCTTGGTTATTCTGAGCTCTGGCAGGAGAACAATCTCAGTAGGCGGCTGCTTTGCCCAGTCCTCCTTCTATTTTGCCCTAGGTATTGCAGAGTTTGTTCTCCTTGTTGTCATGTCCTTTGACCGTTATGTTGCCATCTGCCAGCCTTTGCGCTATGCTGCCATCATGAAGCATCAGCTCTGCATCCAGCTGGTTGCTGCTGTTTGGGTCATGGGCTTCACATTCTTGATTTACCGCCTGGTGCTGCTCTCCAAGCTCACTTTCTGTGGTTCAAACAAGATCCAGCACTTTTTTTGTGACAGCACCCCCTTATTTCAACTGTCTTGCTCTGACATCACCCTGCTTTGGAAAATAGACTCGTTTTTCATATCGTTTATTGTGCTGTCTTCCTTGTGTTTAACTCTGGCATCTTACACGCACATCTTTTTCTGTATTCTACAAATGCCAGCAGCCTCTTCAAGGAGAAAAGCTTTTGCTACATGTTCCTCCCATCTCACCACCTTGGCCATTGCCTATGGAAGCTGCATAGCTCTCTATGCACACTCCTCAGGACATGTTTCTTTGGAGACCAACAGCATTGTAGCTTTGCTGAACACTGTCCTGTACCCATTCTTAAACCCATTCATCTACAGTCTTAGAAACAAGGCCGTGATGCTGGCCCTGAAGGAAGTTATGGCCCTTGCATCAGCACAGCTTTTCCCCTAATCGTGATGCATTTTTGAAGAGCATATGTCCAAGTGCCTTCAACTGGAGAGACTGGGAGCCAGGGACTTGTCCTGGGCAGGCTGAGTGTCTGATCACAGCTGCTGGAGAGAACTACCTTGCACACACACACACACATGCACACATTCACACACAGACACCACCACTTTACATTTCCTACTAATGGGCCTCTGTCCTGCTCAGCCAGAGAGGGGATCAGGATAAGGCCATTTCCGCTGTTTGTGCTTGTGTGAACACTGAGTGTGCATGCCTGCATTCACCTATGTCCAGCCATGTATTGATGCCTACGTGTTGTCTGTGTGGGCTTGTGTGTGTGCCTGCTGGGTGTACGCACTCTGCCTTGCTCTTGTTGGACCCAGGGGCATGGAGCTGCAGCAGCTTCAGGTCTCTTAGGATTCTGGAGTGGGCTCTTGGTTGAATAGAGGTATGTGCCTGCAGGGCACAAAAACATCTCTGTGTGTGACATAGATGTGGAAAGGCTGAAAGGAGTGGAAAGGCAAAAGGGCAACCGCAGATTGAAAAAAAAAAGGGGGGGGGGGGAGGGAGGGAAGTCATTTTAATATTTTTAATTTCACTGAACTTTCATAACTTGAAAAGTTCTAAGCTTCTTAAATGCAGGAATTGAGTGAGGAATAAAAAGTCACTATATTCTGCTGTTACTAACATCCCCATCCAGAGAATGATCAGTCTCTGAAGTGTAGAATATCACCAATACAGGTGAAATCTTCTACTGCCAAGTAGACAGATTAAGAGAAGAAAGTACTGAAAAAATAAATAAATAAATAAAGCACAGCCCTTCCATGGCAAATGGAAGGGCTGTATTTCCACCCCTGGAGCAGTCGATTCCAGGTGGACTGGACAGCCCTTCAAGGGAAAGCAAGTTGTGGTCTGCACGCTGATGCCAAAGGGCTGGAGAAAAGCATGTCAGTACTATCCGTTGTGGCATACCGCTTGGCTGCCTTGACTCTAGTTCATATTGAAGTTCTACCATGTCTGGCACTGCAGCACTCAGAAGTGGAATGACTTCATTCAGGCCACGATAGTCCACTGGCCATATGGGACTATTAAAGGGTGAGAGAGTCTTGCTGTTCACCCCTTGGCTCTCCACTTGATGAGCCAGATCATGGATAGGAATCAGGAAGTCTCAGTTAGTGTGATACTGCCTCAGGTGCACCATTGGGGTAGCCATCAGCACCTGCTCTTCTTTGACCCCCAACAAATCCACAACAGAATGGTCCTGTGAGAGACCAGATCAAGGCAGACAGCTGTTTGATGTCCTCTGTCTCCAAGGCAGATATGCCAACCCCCCCACCCCGAAAACTTTTGGCTCTTGGAAGTACCCTCTCCTGCAGTAGTCTATGCCAAGGATGTACAGAGCCTCCAGGCCAGTCCCAATTACCTCCAATACTGTTACCAGTTGGGATCCCCCTGTCACTGCAGAAATACAAATGGACTTGCCCCTTTGTGGTTTGATGGCATTACAGTACACTTTGTACCAGTGTCCACTCGAGCTTTTCACTCTTGTGTGTCTGAAGTTCCAGGCCATCAAATCCACACAGTCCAATAAACCCAACTGTCTCTTCCCTCCAGCTGGCTGGAAGCAGAGCCCCTCTATCCCTGGTCACAGTATTTGTTACTGTGTCTCAGGGACTGCCTACTGGAAACTGGAGCAGCAATTTTCTCAGAAGGCCCCTCTTTGGCCATTGTTTCTCCTTGAAATTCACATGTCCATACCTCTAGGGTCAAGGTAGTTTTCCTATCCCATTTTCTCGTGTCTTCTCCATGGTCATGCAAGTAAAACCATTGGGTGACGTGTGGTGTGTACCCACCCCTTTCTTGAGCACAGTGGAGGCCGGTGACAAGTGGTGCACCTTGGGGAGTCTGTTGATTATCTTTATCAATGATCTAGACAGTGGGATCAAGTACACCCTCAACAAGTTTGCAGATGACACCAAGCTGAATGTTGCAGTTGATACAATAGAAGAAAAGGATGGCATCCAAAGGACCTGGACAAGGTTGAGATTTGGGACAACGTGAACCTAGTAAGTATAATAAGCTCTCTGTAAATACCTTAATAGAGGCTGCAGCGAGGTGGGGATTGGACTATTCTCCCACGTGCCTGGTGACAGGATGAGACAGGATGAGGGGGGATGAACTAAAGTTGTGCCAGGGGAGTTTTAGGTTGGATATTAGGAAGAACTTCTTTACCAAAAGGGTTGTTAGGCATTGGAATGGGCTGCCCAGGGAAGTGGTTCAGTCACCATCCCTGGAGATCTTTAAAAGACGTTTAGATGTAGAACTTAGCAATGTGGTTTAGTGGAGGACTTGTTAGTATTAGGTTGGAGGTTGGATTCGTTGATCGTGGAGGTCTCTTCCAATCTAGACGATTCTATGTTTCTGTGATCACCTGGTCCAACCATCATCTGGTCCTGGATCTGGGCCACGGCAATCCCAAGCACAAATTCAGGCTGGGAGGAGAACTGGTAAGGTGATTCTCCCTCCACTCTGCTCTCCCAAGACCTCACCTGGAGTACTGCATTCAGCTCTGTGGCTCCCAATATAACAATGACATGAAGCTATTAAAGCAAGTCCATATGAGGACCGCAAAGATGATCAAGGGGCTAGAGCACCTCACTTATTAAAACAGGCAGAGGAATTGGGGTTGTTCAGCCTGGAGAAGAGAAGGCTCTGAGGAGATTTCATAGAATCCATCCACTACTTAAGGGGGGGCAACAGGAAAGCAGGGGAGAGACATTTTCTCAGAGTGTGCAGTGATAGGACAAGGGGAATGCTTTTAAACTGAAAGAGGGTAGATTTAGATTAGATATTCAGATGAAGTTCTTGGCTTGGAAGTGAGGCACTGGAACTGGTTTTGTGGGTCCAGAGATCACACACAGGTAGTTTGGATCAGCCCCTGCCCTTGTGTTTGAAGGGACAGCTGGCAAGAATGGAGAGGCATCAGTGAAATCATGGGAATAGCAGAGTGAGAGCAAGGTGGAGAAGAGAAGTGGCTGTCTGCAGCTTTTAGAGAGGAGTGGGACAGCATCGGAAAGCCTGCAGAGGAGAAGGCAGAGTGCTCTGGCAAAAATGGAAGGCTGCAGTAGCACTGACATCTTTGTGACCGCAGCCATGGCTTATGAGGAGACAAATTATACTCATGGCATTGGGACCATGTATTCTCCGTTCAACTGTGTGCAAATGCTGGGAGGTGTCATACCATTGTCCTTCACATGATATTATGGGAATCTCCCACTACCCCACAGAACCCAGGAAGAGCCCTGAGTGAGATATGGGGGTGCATGATCTCTCCTCCAGGCTGGGGTAAGGACTTGACCTTTCTGCTTTTGTCTGACCAAAACAAAGAGACTTTTCTCAGCACACTGCTTTGCCTATCTGTAATCATGGCCTCCAATTATCTGCCCTAACAAGGAGAATCTCTTGGTAACGGCCCTCAGTGGGGTCCACCACTACTCCAAGTCACTTCAACTATTCCTTCTGACTTTACTTTCTCAAGCAATTGCATCGTTCTCCTCTCAGCACCTGACGTTCACAGACTGAGCACCAAAATCCACCATGGAACTCATTACAATGAAGAAACTCCTAAGGAACCATATGTCTTCCATAGTTTTATTCAAGTCTTCAAGACTTGGAGAACTAATTGGAGAGTTTCAAGGTGCAGTTAAGGAGGAAGATTTCAAAAAGCACCTAATAAAAGTCTCTTCTCATTTTAAAGGATGAATTTTGTTGCATTTCAGTTTTGAGCATCTTTCTTCAATTGATATTAACCCAGGGCTTTCTCTATGGAGATGGACATAGGGAGGAAAAGCAGACTCTTGAGGCCTGACAGTGCATGGACAACCTTGCTCCTCACCACCCCAACCTGGACGTTTCTCTCATTGGCCACCTGGCGCTTGCATCACTTTCCCTTACACCACAAAACTGCACTGAAGTCTGCAGCTGGATGTTACAGCCCCCTTGCACCAGCTCCCACCTCCTTTCCTTAGAGACCTGGCTACACACAAGCAGAGAAGGTTTTTTCCTTATTATAAAACAAACAACAAGAAAACATGCAGCAATTTTCCAAACAGCAAAGCAAGCTTCTCATCTTGTACGTCTCCAGTCAGGTTTACCTTCCCAAAAGGATGACTGTAAATTAAGTATTTTATATTGACTGATGAGAAATTATAGGTTTTAAGATTAAAGATAGGTTAAAGATTAAGATAGGTTTTAAGCATTTCCCCTAAATGCTGCCACTGCTCCCTGATGCTGCTGTTGCCCTCTGCCAGGCACTGCCCAGCCCAGCCCAGCCCATGCTCACCTCTCCCCACTTTGATCCCCTCTACCCCGTCCAGCTCATCCCAGCCCAACAGCCCAGGCTGGGCTCGCCCCAGGGCAGTGCCCACCACAGGCTGCTGCAGGGCTCTGGGCATGGCCACCACAGCTGCAGCCTCTCGCAAGGCACCACAGCTGCTGGGACAAAGGTGGCTCTGGGCCTCCCCAGCAACCCCAGGGCTGGGGGCAGCCATGGCTCGGGAAATGGACGGACATTAGGCTGTAGGAGTCCTGGTCTCTTGCCTGGGAGATCCCCAGCACAGAGTGCCTGTGTCCCGCAGGGCCAGCCACAGTCCCCAGGCCAGCACAAGGCACAGGGCAGCTCCAGATTCCTCTCCAGGATGACATTTGCCATCAGTCCCAGGACCTTTGGGACACTCCCAGGCCAGTAAAAGGCCAGTTACTATTTGCTGGCACCACAGCTGCTGGGACAAATGCAACTCTGGGCTTCCTCAGCAGCCCCCACGCTGGGGCCAGCCATGGCTCACGAAATGGACGGACATTAGGCTGCATTCTTCTTCACCAATGTTATAAGTTGTTTATTGAGCAAGCAACAGCAAGCAAAACAGTGCTGGGTGGCCGGAGAGTCTCCGCTCCGCCAACGGCGCGCACCTCACCCCTGCCAGGGTCCCTTTTTATATCTTGGTAATTCCGGGATTACACAGCACATCCTGGTATATTCTGTGACTGCGCGCACTGTTGCTAGGGGGTCGTCACTGTCCCTCTGGTGGTCGTGAAGATGAAGGCCGTAGTCTTCCTCAGTGTTGTGGTTCAACTTCTTTTTTTTTTTTTTTATTTGGTCATGTTGTCCCAGCATGAGACAGGAAGGCAAGCTGTTGACATACTAGTTTAGCAACTTATCAGGAGGTGGTTACATGAGCTTTGCAACAGTGTCTTTGAACAAAAGAGGCAACTGAGATGCAGAAGGAGAGAAGGGGAGGGGGTTCTCTTTTTTTGTTACATTAAGCAAAAGAATTTTCATAGTGTCTAGCCAAGCATTATACCGCTCCTTACTTCAGCAGGGACCTTTCGCAACTCCCGCTCCTCAAACAGAACTCCTTGTTTCTTATAATACAAAAGACAATGTACAGACATTTATGGTGTATTTTAATGGGCACCCCTTGCCTCTCTGATCAAGTGTATCTAGAGACTCACCGAGGCTCTCTGTGTCCCATCGTCATCATGGAGTAGTCACTCCCATCCTAGCCTGATTGTGTCAACTTCCTGCTTACTGTGGACACTGGTGGGTATGGGTTGGGGCAATCTTACCTGTCCTGGAGAGCATTGGCAGCTCTTCCTTCCAGCTGACTTCTCAAGGGGAGATAGACCAGGATTGTGCTGTGGTCTGGTCCAATCGCCGTGTGATTCTGGCTGAAAGAGAAAAAGCACCAAATGGAGCAGCATCCCTCTGTGAACACAGGCAGCCCCTTCCTCTGTGCCCTAAGCTGTCCAAAGCTGTCCCTGTCCTGTCGTCCTCATGGAGCGTTCACTGCACTCCTGGCTCGAGAGTGTCACCGTCCTGCTTACTGTTAGAGCTTGGTGGGTTTGGGTTGGGGTGATCTTACCTGTCCTGGAGAGCGTTGGCAGCTCTTCCTCCCAGTTGCCTTCTCAAGGGAAGAGAGGCCAGGTTGTGCCATGGTCTTTTCCCATCGCTGTGTGTGTCTGGCTTTAATATCAGAAAGAACAAATGGAGCAGCACCCCCGTGTGACCACAGCATGACCCTGCCTCTGCGCCCAAGGTTCTCGAGCATCTCACCAAGTCTGACCACCTCCCATCATCCTGCTGGAGTGCTCACTGCCATCCTGGACCAATCGAATCACCTTCCTGTTTGCTGTGGCCTTGATGAGTGTGGTTTGGGGTGATCTTACCACTCCGAAGAGCACTGTAAGTTCTTCCTTCCAGCTGAGTTCTCAAGGGGAGAGCGGCCAGGAGTATGCTGTGATTTGGTCACATCGCTGTGTGAATCTGGCTGCAAAAGGAAAAGCAGCAAACGGAGCAGCATCCCCCTGAGAGCACAGGCTGCCCCTACGTCTGTGCCCGACGGTCTCCAGCGACTCACCGAGGCTGTCATTGTTCCGTCATCCTGATGGAGCGGTCACTCCTGTCCTACCCTGATCATGTCACCGTCCTGCTTGTTAATAGAACCTGTTGGTGTGGGTTGGGGCAATCTTACCTGTCCTGGAGAGTGTTGGAAGCTCTTCCTTACAGCTGACTTCTCAAGGAGAGGGTGGCCAGGATTGTGCCTTGGTCTGGTTCCATCGCTGTGCGTTTCTGTCTGAAAGAGAAGCACCAAGAGACAGAGCAGCATCCCTCTGTGAACACGGGCAGCCCCTGCCTCTCTGCCCAAGGGTTTACCGTGACTCACTGAGGCTTTCATTGTTCCGTCAACCTCATGCAGCGATCACTCCCTTCCTACCTCGATCATGTCACCGTCCTGCTTGCAGTTAGAACCTGGTGGGTGAGGGTTGGGGCAATCTTACCTGTCCTGAAGAGCGCTGGCAGCTCTGATTCCAGCTGATTTCTCAAGGGGAGAGTGGCCAGGAGTGTGCTGCGGTTTGTTGTCATCGCTGTGTGATTCTGGCTGCAAAAGAGAAGCACCAAATGTAGCAGCACCTCCCTGTGACCACGGGCAGCCCCTGCCTCTCTGCTCAAGAGTATCTAGCGACTCACCGAGGCTGTCTGTGTCCCGTCATCTTGATGGAATGCTCACTCCCGTCCTAGCCTGATCATGTCACTGTCCTGCTTACTGTGGACAGTGGTGGGTGTGGATTTGGGCAACCTTACCTGTCCTCCAGTGCGTTGGCAGCACTTATTCAAGCAGACTTCTCAAGGGGAGAGAGGCCAGGATTTTGACATGGTCTGGTCCAATCGCCGTGTGATTCTGGCTGAAAAAGAAGAACCAACAAATGGAGAAGCATCCCCCTGAGACCACAGGCTGCCCCTACTTCTGTGCCCGATGGTCCCCAGCGACTCACCGAGGCTGTCATTGTTCCGTCATCCTGATACAGCGGCCACTCCCGTCCCGATCCGATCGTGTCACCGTCCTCCTTGCTGTTAGACCCTGGTGGGTGTGGACTGGGGCAATCTTACCTGTCCTGGAGAGCGTTGGCAGCTCTTCCTCAAAGATGACTTCTCAAGGGGAGAGCAGCCAGGATTGTGCCATGGTCTGGTCGAATCGCGGTGTGATTCTGGCTGAAATAGAACAAGCAGCAAATGGAGCAGCATCCCTCTGTCAAACAGGCAGCCCCTTTCTCCATGCCCTAGGCTGTCCAAAGCTGTCCCTGTCCCATCGTCCTCATGGAGTGGTCGCTGCCCTCCTGGCCCGAGCGTGTCAGCTTCCTGCTTGCTGTTAGAGGCTGGTGGGTGTGGGTTGGGGTGATCTTACCTGTCCTGGAGATTGTTGACACCTTTTCCAGCTGACTTCTCAATGCGAGAGAGTCCAGGAGTGTGCCATGGCTTCATTGCAGCACTGTCAGTGTCTCCAGCTGTAATAGAGGAGGCGACAAACCGAGCAGCCACCCCCTCTCAGCACTGGAAGCCATTCCTTCCTCCTTGCACGAGGCTCTCCCAGCCTCACACCAAGGCTGTCCATCTCCCATCTTCCTCATGTCCAGGAGATGTTCCTTGTAGCTTAAATGTGTCATATTCCCACTTAGTGTGGTGACACTGTGGTGGGGAATGGCTTGGGGCTGTCTTATCTGTCCTGGAGAGCGTTGGCATCTTTTCTGGCTGAGTTCTCAAAGCGAGAGAGGCCAGCAGTGTGCCATGGTCCGGTCTCATCGCTAGGGACGATTCTGTCTGAAAGAGGAAAAGCACCAAACGGAGCAGTATCCCCCTGTAACCATGGGCAGCGCTTGCCTGAGTACCCAAGGGTCTACCAGGACCCACCAAGGTTGTCCCTGTCCCACCGTCCTGATGGAGCACTCAGTGCTGTCCTACCCCAATTGTGTCACCTTCCTGCTTGCAGTTAGAGCCTTGTGGGTGTGGGTTGGGGCGATCCTACCTGTCCTGGAGAGCGTTGGCAGCTCTTCCTTCCAGATGAGCAGTCGAGGGCAGAGAGGCTAGGAGTTTGTCATGGTCTGGTCTCATCATGGTGTATGTCTGGATGAAAGAGAAGAAACACAAAACAAAGCAGCACCTCCCTGTGACCATGGGCTGCCCCTGCCTCTCAGCTCAAGAGTATCTAGCGACTCACTGAGCCTCTCTGTTTCCCGTCTTCCTGATCAAGCATTCGCTGCCGTCCTTCCCCCATTCTGTCAGCTTCATGCTTGCTGTGGATGATCGGGGGTGTGGGTTGGGGTGATCTTACCTGTCCTGGAGAGGGTTGGCAGCTCTTATTCCAGGTGATTTCTCAAGGGGAGCGTGGCCAGGAGTGTGCTGTGGTTTGGTGCCATTGCTGTGTGAATCTGGCTGCAAAAGAGAAGCACCAAACGGAGCAGCATCCCCCTGTAATCATGGGCAGAGCTTGTCTGAGTGCCTGAGGGTCTCCAGCGACTCACCGAGGCTGTCATTGCTCCATCATCCTGATCCAGTGGTCACTCCCATCCTACCCCGATCATGTCACCATCCTGCTTGCTAATAGAACCTGGTGTGTGTGGCCTGGGGAAATCTTCACTGTCCTGGAGAGCATTGGAAGCTCTTATTCCAGCTGATTTCTCAAGGGGAGAGTGGCCTGGATTGTGCTGTGGTTTGGTGTCAATAGCTGTGTGAATCTGGCTGCAAAAGAGAAGCACCAAAAGGAGCAGCATCCCTCTGTGACCATGGGCAGCCCCTACCTCTGTGCCCGAGGGTCTCCAGCGAGTCACCAAGGCCGTCTGTGTCTCGTTGTCCTGATGGAGCGGTCACTCCCGTCCTACCCCGATCATGTCTCCATCCTTCTTGCTGTTAGAACCTGGTGGGTGTGGGTTGGGGCAATCTTACCTGTCCTGGACAGTGCTGGCAGCTCTTCCTTACAGCTGACTTCTCAAGGGGAGGGTGGCCAGGATTGTGCCGTGGTCTGGTTCCATCGCTGTGCATTTCTGGCTAAATGAGAAGCACCACGAGACAGAGCAGCATCCCTCTCTGAACACGAGCATCCCCTACTTCTGTGCCCAAGGGTCTCCTGCGACTCACCAAAGCTGTCCCTGTCCCATCGTCCTCTTGGAGTGGTCACTGCCCTCCTGGCTTGATCATGTCATCGTCCTCCTTCCTGTTAGAGCCTGGTGGGTGTGGGTTGGGGAAATCTTACCTGTCCTGGAGATAGTTGGCAGATTTTCCTTCCAGCTGAGCAGTCGAGGCCAGAGAGGCTAGGAGTTTGCCGTGGTCTGGTCTTGTTGCTGTGTGTGTCTGGCTGAAAGAGAAGAAACACAAAACAAAGCAGCACCTCCCTGTGACCATGGGCAGCCCCCGCCTCTCAGCTCAAGAGCATCTAGCGACTCATCCGGGCTGTCTGTGTCCCGTCTTCCTCATGCAGCATTCACTGCTGTCCTGCCCCCATTCTGTCAGCTTCCTGCATGCTGTGAACCATCGGGGGTGTGGGCTGGGGCGATCTTACCTGTCCTGGAGAGGGTTGGCAGCTCTTATTCCAGCTGACTGCTCAACGGGAGAGCGGCCAGGATTGTGCCTTGGTCTGGTCCAATTGCTGCTGGATTCTGGCTGAAAGAGAAGAAGCACCAAACAGAGCAGCATCACTCTGTCAACACGGGCAGCCCCTGTCTCTGTGCCCGATGGTCTCCAGTAACCCACTGAGGCCGTCCCTGTCCCATCATCCTCATGGAGCGGTCACTCCCATCCTCACCCGATCATGTCACCTTCCTGCTTGCTGTTCGAGGCTGGTGGATGTGGGTTGGGGTCATCTTACTTGTCCTGGATAGCGCTGAATGTTCCTTCCACATGTCTTCTCAAAGGGAGAGTCGCCACAATTGTGCCGTCTTCTGCTTCCCATCGCTGTGTGTCTGGCTTTAATATGTGAAAGAAAAAATGCAGCATCATCCCTGTGTGAGCAGGGGCTGACCCTGCCTCTGTGCCCAACAACCTCGAGTGTCTCACCACGTCAATCCGTCTCCCGTCATCCTGATGGAGCGGTCACTCCTGTCCTGGCCCAAGCGTGTCACTGTCCTGCTTGCAGTTAGAGCCTGGTGGGTGTGGGTTGGGGCAATCTTACCTGTCCTGAAGAGCGTTGGCAGCTCTTCCTTACAACTGACATGTCAGGGGGAGAGCGGCCAGGATTGTGCCGTGGTCTGGTCCACACTCCGTGTGATTTTGGCTGAAAGAGAAGAAGCACCAAACGGAGCAGCATCCCGCTGTCAACACGGGCAGCCCCTGCCTCTGTGCCTAAGGGTCTCCAGTTACTCACCGAGGCTGTCCGTGTCCCGTCATCCTCATGCAGCGGTCATTGCCCTCCTGGCCCGATCATGTCACCGTCCCCCTTGCTCTTACAGCCTGCTGGGCATAGGTTGGGGCGATCTTACCTGTCCTGGAGAGCGCTGGAAGTTCCTTCCAGATGACTTCTCAAGGGGAGAGAGGCCAGGACTGTGCCATGCTCTCGTCCCATCGCTGTGTGTGTCTGGCTTTAATATCAGAAAGAGCAAACGGAGCAGCACCCCCGTGTGACCACAGGATGACCCTGTCTCTGTGCCCGAGGTTCTCGAGCATCTTACCAAGTCTGACCACCTCCCATCATCCTGTTGGAGTGCTCACTGCCATCCTGGACCAATCGAATCACCTTCCTGTTTGCTGTGGACCTTGGTGAGTGTGGTTTGGGGTGATCTGAGCACTCCTGAAGAGCATGGCAAGTTCTTCCTTCCAGCTGACTTCTCAAGGGGAGAGAGGCCAGGATTGTGCCGTGGTCTGGAGTCAATTCTGTGTGTGTCTGGCTTTAATAAGAGAAGGAAAAAGAGGAGCAGCATCCCTCCATGACCATGGGCAGCCCCTGCCTGTCTGCCCGAGGCTCTACCACGACTCACCGAGGCTGTCATTGCTCCGTCATCCTGATCCAGTGGTCACTCCCATCCTACCCCGATCATGTCACCACCCTTCTTGCTCTTAGAACCTGGTGGGTGTTGGTTTGGGAGATCTTACCTGTCCAGGAGAGCGTTGGCAGCTCTTCCTTACAGCTGATTTCTCAAGGGGAGAGAGGCCAGGATTGTGCCGTGGTCTGGTTCCATCGCTGTGTGTGTCTGGCTTTAATAAGAGAAAGAACAAACGGAGCAGCATCCCTGTGTGACCAGGGGCTGATCCTGCCTCTGTGCCCAACAACCTCGAGCGTCTCACCACGTCAATCTGTCTCCTGTCATCCTGACCGAGCGGTCCCTCCCATCCTGGCCCAAGTGTGTCACTGTCCTGCTTGCAAAGAGACCATGCTGGGGTTTGGGTTGAGGCGAAATTACCTGTCCTGGAGATCACTGACACCTTTTCCAGCTGACTTCTCAATGCGAGAGAGTCCAGGAGTGTGCCATGGCTTCTCAAGAGGGGAGCTGCCAGGTTGTGCTGTCGTTTTTTTCCATCGCTGTGTGATTCTGGCTGCAAAAGAGAAGCACCAACTGGAGAAGCATCCCTCTGTGAACACGGGCAGCCCCTGCCTCTCTGCTCAAGAGTATCTAGCGACTCACCAAGGATGTCTGTTTCCCGACTTCCTGATGAAGCATTCATAGCCGTCCTGCCCCAACTCTGTCTGCTTCCTGCTTCCTGTGCACCATCAGGGGTGAGGGTTGGAGCGATCTTACCTGTCCTGGAGAGCGCTGGTAGCCCTTGCTTCCAGCTGATTTCTCAAGGGGAGAGTGGCCACGAGTGTGCTGTGGTTTGCTCCCATCTCTGTGTGAATCTAGCTGCAAAAAGAGAAGTACAAAACGGAGTGGCATCCCCCTGAGAGCACAGGCTACCCCTACTTCTGTGCCCGAGGGTCTCCAGCAACTCATCGAGGCTGTCAATGTTCCGTCATCCTGATACAGTGGCCACTCCTATCCTACCCTGATCATGTCACCATCCTGCGTGCTAATAGAACTTGGTGGGTGTGCGTTAGGGCGATCTTACCTGTCCTGGAGAGCATTGGCATCTCTTCCTCCAGATGAGTGCTCGAGGTCAGAGAGGCCAGAAGTTTGCCATGGTCCGGTCTAATGGCTAGGTATGTTTCTGTCTGAAAGAGGAAAAACACCAAATGGAGCAGCATCCTCCTGTAACCATGGGCAGCACTTGCCTGAGTGCCCAAGGGTCTCCAGCGACTCACCGAGGCTGTCCGTGTCCCATCATGCTCATGCAGCGGTCACTCCCGTCCTAACCTGATCATTTCACTGTCCTGCTTGCAGTTAGTACCTGGTGGGTGTGCATTAGGGCTATCTTACCTGTCCTGGAGAGCATTGGCAGCTCTTTCGTCCAGCTGATTGCTCGAGGACAGAGAGGCCAGGATTGTGCTGTTTCTAGCTGAAAGAGGAAAAACACCAAACAGAGCAGCAACCCCCTGTGACCATGGGCAGCCCCTGCCTCTCTGCTCAAGAGTATCTAGCGTCTCACCGAGGCTGTCCGTGTCCTCTCGTCCTCATGGAGCGCTCACTGCCATCCTGGCGCGAGTGTGTCACCGTCCTCCTTGCTCTTACAGCCTGCTGGGCGTACGTTGGGGCGATCTTACCTGTCCTGGAGAGCACTGGAAGTTCCTTCCAGATGACTTCTCAAGGGGAGAGAGGCCAGGACTGTGCCGTGCTCTCATCTCATCGCTGTGTCTGTCTTTAATATCAGAAAGAACAAACGGAGCAGCACCCCCGTGTGACCACAGGATGACCCTGCCTCTGTGCCCGAGGTTCTCCAGCATCTTACCAAGTCTGACCACCTCCCATCATCCTGTTGGAGTGCTCACTGCCGTCCTGGACCAATCGAATCACCTTCCTGTTTGCTGTGGACCTTGGTGAGTGTGGTTTGGGGTGATCTTACCTCTCCAGAAGAGCAAGGCAAGTTCTTCCTTCCAGCTGACTTCTCAAGGGGAGAGAGACCAGGATAGTGTCATGGTCTGGAGTCAATTCTGTGTGTGTCTGGCTTTAATAAGAGAAGGAAAAAGAGGAGCAGCATCCCTCCATGACCATGGGCAGCCCTGCCTGTCTGCCCGAGGCTTTACCTCGACTCACCAAGGCTGTCATTGCTCCATCATCCTGATCCAGTGGTCACTCCCGTCCTACCCCGATCATGTCACCGTCCTGCTTGCTAATAGAACCTGGTGTGTGTGGCCTGGGGAAATATTGCCTGTCCTGGGGAGCATTGGCAGCTCTTATTCCAGCTGATTTCTCAAGGGGAGAGTGGCCTGGATTGTGCTGTGGTTTGGTGCCAATGGCTGTGTGATTCTGGCTGCAAGAGAGAATCACCAAAAGGAGCAGCATCCCTCTATGAGCACGGGCAGCCCCTGCCTCTCTGCCCGAGGGTCTCCAGTGACTCACTGAGGCCGTCTGTGTCTCGTTGTCCTGATGGAGCGGTCACTCCCATCCTAGCCTGATCGTGTAACCGTCCGGCTTGCTGTTAGAACCCGGCGGGTGTGGGTTGGGGCAATCTGCCCTGTCCTGGAGAGCGTTGGCAGCTCTTATTCCAGCTGACTGCTCAAGGGGAGAGTGGCCAGGATTGTGCCTTGATCTGGTCCAATCGCTGTTGGATTCTGGCTGAAAGAGAAGAAGCTCCAAACAGAGCAGCATCCCTCTGTGAACACGGGCAGCCCCTGCCTCTGTGCCCGAGTGTCTCCAGCAACTCACCGAGGCTGTCATTGTTATGTCATCCTGATGCAGTGACCACTCCTGTCCTACCCCGATCATGTCACCATCCTCCTTGCTGTTAGTGCCTGGTGGGTGTGGGTTGGGGAAATCTTACCTGTCCTGGAGAGGGTTGGCAGCTCTTCCTCAAAGATGACATCTCAAGGGGAGAGCGGTCAAGCTTGTGCCATGGTCTGGTCCACTCGCCGTATGATTCTGGCTGAAAGAGCAGCATCCCTCTGTGAATACGGGCAGCCCCTGCCTCTCTGCCCAAGGCTCTACTGCGACTCACCGAGGCTGTCCGTGCTCCATCATCCTGATCCAGTGGTCACTCCCATCCTACTGCGATTGTGTCACCATTCTGCTTGCTGTTCGAGGCTCGTGGGTGTGGGCTGGGTTGATCTTACCTGTCCTGGAGAGCATTGGCAACTCTTCCTTCCAGCTGAGTGCTCGAGGGCAGAGAGGCCAGGATTGTGCTGTTTCTGGCTGAAAGTGGGAAAGCACCAAACAGAACAACAACCCCCTGCAACCATGGCAGTCCCTGCGTCTCTGCTCAAGATTATCTAGCGACTCACCAAGGCTGTCATTGTCTGTTTGTCCTCATGGAGCGGTCACTGCACTCCTTGCCTGAGCGTGTCACCATACTGCTTTCATTTAAAGGCTTCTGGGCATAGGTTGATGAGGTCTTACCTGTCCTGGACAGCACTGGAAGTTCCTTCCAGCTGACTTCTCAAGGGGAGAGAGGCCAGGATTGTGCCTTGGTCTGGTCCCATCGCTGTATGTGTCTGACTTTAATAAAAGACAAAACAAATGGAGGAGAACCCCCATGTGATCTCGGGCAACCCCTGCCTCTCTGCCCGAGTCTCTACCACGACTCACCGAGGCTGTCCGTGTTCCGTCATCCTGATCCAGCAGTCACTCCCATTCTACCCCAAACATGTCACCGTCCTGCTTGCAGATAGAGCCTGGTGGGTGTGGGTTCGGCGATCCTACGTGTCCTGGAGAGGCCAGAAGTTTGCCGTGGTCTGGTCTCATCGCTGTGTGGGTCTGGCTGAAAGAGAAGAAACACAAAACAAAGCAGCACCTCCCTGTGACCATGGGCAGCCCCTGCCTCTCTGCACAAGAGTATCTAGCGACTCACCGATGTTGTCTGTGTCCCGTCTTCCTGATGCAGCATTCACTGCCGTCCTGCCCCCATTCTGTCAGCTTACTGCTTGCTGTGGACCATCGGGGGTGTAGCTTGGGGCGATCTTACCTGTCAGGAGAGGGTTGGCAGCTCTTATTCCAGCTGATTTCTCAAGGGGAGAGTGGCCAGGACTGTGCTGTGGTTTGGTGCCAATGGCTGTGTGATTCTGGCTGCAAAAGAGAAGCACCAAACGGAGCAGCATCCCTCTGTTAGCACGGGCAGCCCCTGTCTCTGTGCCCGAGGGTCTCCAGCGACTCACCAAGGCCATCTGTGTCTCGTTGTCCTGATGGAGCAGTCACTCCTGTCCTAGCCTGATCGTGTAACCGTCCGGCTTGCTGTTCGAGGCTGGTGGATGTGGGTTGGGGTCATCTTACTTGTCCTGGATAGCGCTGAATGTTCCTTCCACATGTCTTCTCAAAGGGAGAGTCGCCACAATTGTGCCGTCTTCTGCTTCCCATCGCTGTGTGTCTGGCTTTAATATGTGAAAGAAAAAATGCAGCATCATCCCTGTGTGAGCAGGGGCTGACCCTGCCTCTGTGCCCAACAACCTCGAGTGTCTCACCACGTCAATCCGTCTCCCGTCATCCTGATGGAGCGGTCACTCCTGTCCTGGCCCAAGCGTGTCACTGTCCTGCTTGCAGTTAGAGCCTGGTGGGTGTGGGTTGGGGCAATCTTACCTGTCCTGAAGAGCGTTGGCAGCTCTTCCTTACAACTGACATGTCAGGGGGAGAGCGGCCAGGATTGTGCCGTGGTCTGGTCCACACTCCGTGTGATTTTGGCTGAAAGAGAAGAAGCACCAAACGGAGCAGCATCCCGCTGTCAACACGGGCAGCCCCTGCCTCTGTGCCTAAGGGTCTCCAGTTACTCACCGAGGCTGTCCGTGTCCCGTCATCCTCATGCAGCGGTCATTGCCCTCCTGGCCCGATCATGTCACCGTCCCCCTTGCTCTTACAGCCTGCTGGGCATAGGTTGGGGCGATCTTACCTGTCCTGGAGAGCGCTGGAAGTTCCTTCCAGATGACTTCTCAAGGGGAGAGAGGCCAGGACTGTGCCATGCTCTCGTCCCATCGCTGTGTGTGTCTGGCTTTAATATCAGAAAGAGCAAACGGAGCAGCACCCCCGTGTGACCACAGGATGACCCTGTCTCTGTGCCCGAGGTTCTCGAGCATCTTACCAAGTCTGACCACCTCCCATCATCCTGTTGGAGTGCTCACTGCCATCCTGGACCAATCGAATCACCTTCCTGTTTGCTGTGGACCTTGGTGAGTGTGGTTTGGGGTGATCTGAGCACTCCTGAAGAGCATGGCAAGTTCTTCCTTCCAGCTGACTTCTCAAGGGGAGAGAGGCCAGGATTGTGCCGTGGTCTGGAGTCAATTCTGTGTGTGTCTGGCTTTAATAAGAGAAGGAAAAAGAGGAGCAGCATCCCTCCATGACCATGGGCAGCCCCTGCCTGTCTGCCCGAGGCTCTACCACGACTCACCGAGGCTGTCATTGCTCCGTCATCCTGATCCAGTGGTCACTCCCATCCTACCCCGATCATGTCACCACCCTTCTTGCTCTTAGAACCTGGTGGGTGTTGGTTTGGGAGATCTTACCTGTCCAGGAGAGCGTTGGCAGCTCTTCCTTACAGCTGATTTCTCAAGGGGAGAGAGGCCAGGATTGTGCCGTGGTCTGGTTCCATCGCTGTGTGTGTCTGGCTTTAATAAGAGAAAGAACAAACGGAGCAGCATCCCTGTGTGACCAGGGGCTGATCCTGCCTCTGTGCCCAACAACCTCGAGCGTCTCACCACGTCAATCTGTCTCCTGTCATCCTGACCGAGCGGTCCCTCCCATCCTGGCCCAAGTGTGTCACTGTCCTGCTTGCAAAGAGACCATGCTGGGGTTTGGGTTGAGGCGAAATTACCTGTCCTGGAGATCACTGACACCTTTTCCAGCTGACTTCTCAATGCGAGAGAGTCCAGGAGTGTGCCATGGCTTCTCAAGAGGGGAGCTGCCAGGTTGTGCTGTCGTTTTTCCATCGCTGTGTGATTCTGGCTGCAAAAGAGAAGCACCAACTGGAGAAGCATCCCTCTGTGAACACGGGCAGCCCCTGCCTCTCTGCTCAAGAGTATCTAGCGACTCACCAAGGATGTCTGTTTCCCGACTTCCTGATGAAGCATTCATAGCCGTCCTGCCCCAACTCTGTCTGCTTCCTGCTTCCTGTGCACCATCAGGGGTGAGGGTTGGAGCGATCTTACCTGTCCTGGAGAGCGCTGGTAGCCCTTGCTTCCAGCTGATTTCTCAAGGGGAGAGTGGCCACGAGTGTGCTGTGGTTTGCTCCCATCTCTGTGTGAATCTAGCTGCAAAAAGAGAAGTACAAAACGGAGTGGCATCCCCCTGAGAGCACAGGCTACCCCTACTTCTGTGCCCGAGGGTCTCCAGCAACTCATCGAGGCTGTCAATGTTCCGTCATCCTGATACAGTGGCCACTCCTATCCTACCCTGATCATGTAACCATCCTGCGTGCTAATAGAACTTGGTGGGTGTGCGTTAGGGCGATCTTACCTGTCCTGGAGAGCATTGGCATCTCTTCCTCCAGATGAGTGCTCGAGGTCAGAGAGGCCAGAAGTTTGCCATGGTCCGGTCTAATGGCTAGGTATGTTTCTGTCTGAAAGAGGAAAAACACCAAATGGAGCAGCATCCTCCTGTAACCATGGGCAGCACTTGCCTGAGTGCCCAAGGGTCTCCAGCGACTCACCGAGGCTGTCCGTGTCCCATCATGCTCATGCAGCGGTCACTCCCGTCCTAACCTGATCATTTCACTGTCCTGCTTGCAGTTAGTACCTGGTGGGTGTGCATTAGGGCTATCTTACCTGTCCTGGAGAGCATTGGCAGCTCTTTCGTCCAGCTGATTGCTCGAGGACAGAGAGGCCAGGATTGTGCTGTTTCTAGCTGAAAGAGGAAAAACACCAAACAGAGCAGCAACCCCCTGTGACCATGGGCAGCCCCTGCCTCTCTGCTCAAGAGTATCTAGCGTCTCACCGAGGCTGTCCGTGTCCTCTCGTCCTCATGGAGCGCTCACTGCCATCCTGGCGCGAGTGTGTCACCGTCCTCCTTGCTCTTACAGCCTGCTGGGCGTACGTTGGGGCGATCTTACCTGTCCTGGAGAGCACTGGAAGTTCCTTCCAGATGACTTCTCAAGGGGAGAGAGGCCAGGACTGTGCCGTGCTCTCATCTCATCGCTGTGTCTGTCTTTAATATCAGAAAGAACAAACGGAGCAGCACCCCCGTGTGACCACAGGATGACCCTGCCTCTGTGCCCGAGGTTCTCCAGCATCTTACCAAGTCTGACCACCTCCCATCATCCTGTTGGAGTGCTCACTGCCGTCCTGGACCAATCGAATCACCTTCCTGTTTGCTGTGGACCTTGGTGAGTGTGGTTTGGGGTGATCTTACCTCTCTAGAAGAGCAAGGCAAGTTCTTCCTTCCAGCTGACTTCTCAAGGGGAGAGAGACCAGGATAGTGTCATGGTCTGGAGTCAATTCTGTGTGTGTCTGGCTTTAATAAGAGAAGGAAAAAGAGGAGCAGCATCCCTCCATGACCATGGGCAGCCCTGCCTGTCTGCCCGAGGCTTTACCTCGACTCACCAAGGCTGTCATTGCTCCATCATCCTGATCCAGTGGTCACTCCCGTCCTACCCCGATCATGTCACCGTCCTGCTTGCTAATAGAACCTGGTGTGTGTGGCCTGGGGAAATATTGCCTGTCCTGGGGAGCATTGGCAGCTCTTATTCCAGCTGATTTCTCAAGGGGAGAGTGGCCTGGATTGTGCTGTGGTTTGGTGCCAATGGCTGTGTGATTCTGGCTGCAAGAGAGAATCACCAAAAGGAGCAGCATCCCTCTATGAGCACGGGCAGCCCCTGCCTCTCTGCCCGAGGGTCTCCAGTGACTCACTGAGGCCGTCTGTGTCTCGTTGTCCTGATGGAGCGGTCACTCCCATCCTAGCCTGATCGTGTAACCGTCCGGCTTGCTGTTAGAACCCGGCGGGTGTGGGTTGGGGCAATCTGCCCTGTCCTGGAGAGCGTTGGCAGCTCTTATTCCAGCTGACTGCTCAAGGGGAGAGTGGCCAGGATTGTGCCTTGATCTGGTCCAATCGCTGTTGGATTCTGGCTGAAAGAGAAGAAGCTCCAAACAGAGCAGCATCCCTCTGTGAACACGGGCAGCCCCTGCCTCTGTGCCCGAGTGTCTCCAGCAACTCACCGAGGCTGTCATTGTTATGTCATCCTGATGCAGTGACCACTCCTGTCCTACCCCGATCATGTCACCATCCTCCTTGCTGTTAGTGCCTGGTGGGTGTGGGTTGGGGAAATCTTACCTGTCCTGGAGAGGGTTGGCAGCTCTTCCTCAAAGATGACATCTCAAGGGGAGAGCGGTCAAGCTTGTGCCATGGTCTGGTCCACTCGCCGTATGATTCTGGCTGAAAGAGCAGCATCCCTCTGTGAATACGGGCAGCCCCTGCCTCTCTGCCCAAGGCTCTACTGCGACTCACCGAGGCTGTCCGTGCTCCATCATCCTGATCCAGTGGTCACTCCCATCCTACTGCGATTGTGTCACCATTCTGCTTGCTGTTCGAGGCTCGTGGGTGTGGGCTGGGTTGATCTTACCTGTCCTGGAGAGCATTGGCAACTCTTCCTTCCAGCTGAGTGCTCGAGGGCAGAGAGGCCAGGATTGTGCTGTTTCTGGCTGAAAGTGGGAAAGCACCAAACAGAACAACAACCCCCTGCAACCATGGCAGTCCCTGCGTCTCTGCTCAAGATTATCTAGCGACTCACCAAGGCTGTCATTGTCTGTTTGTCCTCATGGAGCGGTCACTGCACTCCTTGCCTGAGCGTGTCACCATACTGCTTTCATTTAAAGGCTTCTGGGCATAGGTTGATGAGGTCTTACCTGTCCTGGACAGCACTGGAAGTTCCTTCCAGCTGACTTCTCAAGGGGAGAGAGGCCAGGATTGTGCCTTGGTCTGGTCCCATCGCTGTATGTGTCTGACTTTAATAAAAGACAAAACAAATGGAGGAGCACCCCCATGTGATCTCGGGCAACCCCTGCCTCTCTGCCCGAGTCTCTACCACGACTCACCGAGGCTGTCCGTGTTCCGTCATCCTGATCCAGCAGTCACTCCCATTCTACCCCAAACATGTCACCGTCCTGCTTGCAGATAGAGCCTGGTGGGTGTGGGTTCGGCGATCCTACGTGTCCTGGAGAGGCCAGAAGTTTGCCGTGGTCTGGTCTCATCGCTGTGTGGGTCTGGCTGAAAGAGAAGAAACACAAAACAAAGCAGCACCTCCCTGTGACCATGGGCAGCCCCTGCCTCTCTGCACAAGAGTATCTAGCGACTCACCGATGTTGTCTGTGTCCCGTCTTCCTGATGCAGCATTCACTGCCGTCCTGCCCCCATTCTGTCAGCTTACTGCTTGCTGTGGACCATCGGGGGTGTAGCTTGGGGCGATCTTACCTGTCAGGAGAGGGTTGGCAGCTCTTATTCCAGCTGATTTCTCAAGGGGAGAGTGGCCAGGACTGTGCTGTGGTTTGGTGCCAATGGCTGTGTGATTCTGGCTGCAAAAGAGAAGCACCAAACGGAGCAGCATCCCTCTGTTAGCACGGGCAGCCCCTGTCTCTGTGCCCGAGGGTCTCCAGCGACTCACCAAGGCCATCTGTGTCTCGTTGTCCTGATGGAGCAGTCACTCCCGTCCTAGCCTGATCGTGTAACCGTCCGGCTTGCTGTTAGAACCCGGCGGGTGTGGGTTGGGGCAATCTGCCCTGTCCTGGAGAGCGATGGCAGCTCTTTTTCCAGCTGACTGCTCAACGGGAGAGCGGCCAGGATTGTGCCTTGATCTGGTCCAATCGCTGTTGGATTCTGGCTGAAAGAGAAGAAGCACCAAACGGAGCAGCATCCCTCTGTCAACATGGGCAGCCCCTGCCTCTGTGCCCAAGGGTCTACCAGGACTCACCGAGGCTGTCCCTGTCCCATCGTCCTGATGGAGCAGTCACTGCTGTCCTACCCCGATCATGTCACCTTTCTGCTTGCAGTTAGAGCCTTATGGGTGTGGGTTGGGGTGATCCTACCTGTCCTGGAGAGCGTTGGCAGCTCTTCCTTATAGCTCAGTGGTCGAGGGCAGAGAGGCTAGGAGTTTGCCGTGGTCTGGTCTCATCGCTGTGTGTGTCTGGCTGAAAGAGAAGAAACACAAAACAAAGCAGCATCTCCCTGTGACCATGGGCAGCCCCTGCCTCTCTACTCAAGAGTATCTAGCGACTCACCGAGGCTGTCTGTGTCCCGTCTTCCTGATGCAGCATTCACTGCCATCCTGCCCCCATTCTGACAGCTTTATGTTTGCTGTGGACCATCGAGGGTGTAGGTTGGGGCGATCCTACCTGTGCTAGAGAGCATTGTCAGCTCTTCCTCCCAGCTGACTTCTCAAGGGGAGAGCGGCCAGGATTGTACCGTGGTCTGGTCCAATCGCTGTGTGATTCTGGCTGAAAGAAAAGAAGCACCAAACGGAGCAGCGTCCCTCTGTCTACACGGGAAACCCTTGCCTCTGTACCCGAGGGTCTCTAGCTACTCACCGAGGCTTTCCGTGTTCCGTCGTCTCCATGGAGCGGTCACTGCCATCCTAGTCTGATCGTGTCACCTTCCTGATTTCTGTGGACAGTGGTGGATGAGGTTTGGGGCGATGTTACTTGTCCTGGAGAGTGCTGGAAGTTCCTTCCAGATGTCTTCTCAAAGGGAGAGTCGCCACGATTGTGCCGTCGTCTGCTTCCCATCGCTGTGTGTGTCTGGCTTTGATAAGAGAAAGAACAAACAGAGCAGCATCCCCGTGTGACCAGGGGCTGACCCTGCCTCTGTGCCCAAAGGACTTGGGCGTCTCACCACGTCAATCCGTCTCCCACCATCCTGATGGAGCGGTCACTCCTGTCCTTGCCCAAGCGTGTCACTGTCCTGCTTGCTATGACACCGTTGTTGGGTGTGGTTTGGGGTGGAATTACCTGTCCTGGAGATTGTTGACACCTTTTCCAGCTGACTTCTCAATGCGAGACTGTTCAGGAGTGTGCCATGGCTTCATTCCAGCACTGTCAGTGTCTCCAGCTCTAATAGAGGAGGAGACGAACCGAGCAGCCACACCCTCTCAGCATTGGAAGCCATTTCTTCCTCCTTGCACGAGGCTCTCCCAGCCTCACACCAAGGCTGTCCATCTCGCATCTTCCTGATACCCAGGAAATGTTCCTTGTAGCTTAAATGTGCCATATTCCCACTTAGCGTGGTGACACCGTGGTGGGGAATGGCTTGGGGCTGTCTTATCTGTCCTGGAGAGCATTGGCATCCTTTCTGGCTGAGTTCCCAAAGCGAGAGAGGCCAGCAGTGTGCCACGGTCCGGTCTCATCGCTAGGGATGTTTCTATCTGAAAGAGAAAAAGCACCAAACGGAGCAGCATTTCCCTCTAACCATGGGCATCCCCTGCCTCTGTGCCCGAGGGTCTCCAGCAACTCACCGAGGCCGTCCCTGTCCCCTCATCCTCATGCAGTGGTCATTCGCATCCTGACCCTATCGTGTCACCATCCTGCTTGAAGAGAGAGGAAAAAGAAGCTGACTCCCTCTGGTTGAGGTTGTGTCTGGAGCAGACACTTGAGCGGGAGGAGCAGGCAGCCGAGCAGCCTCCCCGTCAGCACGGGCAGCCGGTACAGGCCTGCCCAACCGCCCAACCGCCCTTGGGGCCAGCATTCCGCAGCCATGGCCGTCCCCAACGCTTTGTGTTGTGCCAGCCTGGGCTTTGCTCTGCCCTTGCCCCTCAGGGTACAGCAGCCTGGGGGTTGCCATGTTCTTCAGCTTGCTCTCTGGAAAAAGGCATGTGTGGCTAGAAGCATGCCTGCTGTTGTAATCCAGTTACATTTAACTGCAGTTAAAGCCACTTGGAGGCCGGTCACTAAAGGAGTTCCCCAGGGGTCAAGACCAGGGCCAGTCCTCTTTAATATCTTTATCGATGATCTGAATGAGGGGATCGAGTGCACCCTCAGTAAGTGTGCAGATGACACCAAGTTAGGTGCGTGTGTCGATCTGCTCGAGGGTAGGAAGGCTCTGCTAGGAGGATCTAGATAGGCTGCAACAATGGGCTGAGGCCAACTGGATGAAGTTCAACAAGGCCAAGTGCTGGGTCCTGCACCTGGGGCACAACAACCCCAAGCAGAGCTACAGGCTGGGAGATGAGTGGTTGGAAAGCTGCCGGGCAGAAAAGGACCTTGGAGTATTGGAGGATAGTTGGCTGAATATGAGCCAGCAGTGTGCTCACATGGCCAAGAAGGCCAACAGCATCCTGGCTGGTATAAGAAGCAGTGTGGCCAGCAGGGCTAGGGAAGTGATTGTCCCCCTGTACTCGGCTCTCGAGACTCTTTTCTGAAGGGGAAGCCACAGTATCTCTTTTCAAGTGTTCAGAAATTGTACTGATACAGAACGGATCATTTCCATATCAACTCTTAGAAATAGGAAAAATCCTGCAAATAAGCAATTGACATGATTCTGCTTTTAGTGCTGCACAAGCTAACAGTAGTCAAGTAATCTTTGGCACTGATGCCATGGTATTTTGCAAGTTAAAGTCCTAAGTTAGGTAAAAGCATGTTTTTAAACACAGTTTTCTTGGTGTAATCATGTTTTCACTCTCTATTACTTATCTTTTACGTCTATATTCTTAATCTATTTCTACAATCGTTTTGTGTAATTTTGTTTAGTTTCTTCTCCTACATGCATTCACTTGCATTCTGAATTACCTTTTTCCTCTCTTATGCTGTTATACACTTTTTCCTCTCTTGGACTTTTTCTTCATTGCTCTGCTGATCTAGACATAGTTCTTTCTATATCTCCATTTGTTCTTATTTCAGCCCACAAATAATTAGATTCCATTTAGTTCTGAGCAAGATATATCTCACTGCAGAAAGAAAGTTCTCCAAGTAACAAACAGATTACACAAGCGCTAGCAAGGTCCACCCTATCTATCAGTCACTCCTGAACTAACTAGTGATGCACTCCTTCCCATGCTCGCTATCCCATGATACAGCAAAATAGAACCACTTCCACTCATCAAAGGCTCATCTCCTACAAACAGGGATCAGTGTTATTTATGGTTCGTGTGTTCAGTCATGTGTCAAACACGAACATCTAGATTCCAAGATCTGTGTCCACGCTGATGGGTTCACACGGCACTCTCAGTCTTACCATCTGTTCCATAAATCCTTAGAGCTCTTTGAAGTATGAGGCCCTCACCCTCAGACTTCAAAGTATATTCCAATCTGGATAAACACATATTGCCTAAATCAATCTCCCTGCACTGTGTAGTTTTACTGTAATATAATATGGTGGATTTATTTTATTATTATTTTTCTTACTGGAAGACTTAGAAACAGGTGTTTTACTGACAGGAAGAATGAAAAGACGTCCCAGTTTTTCATTCCCTCGACAGCAGGTCAATCTTCATCAGCTGGCAGAATCATAATAGTTCACGCAGCTCACAGAACTGCAGTGAAATATGTCTCCGGTTAGCTAGACAAGAGAAGGTTGGTGTGCAGATGTAGACATGGGTTGTAGGTAAATACATCAGAAGAAGTGGGAAGCAATAGCTGTAAAATAAGGCAACTGGAGAGGAACAGCTGACAATAGGACATAGTGAAAGTGAGAAAGGAGGAAAGGAAGAGCGAAGCTATAAATCTGAGTTATGGAAGAATCACTTTTTCTTCAGGCTTTATTCAACTAAGAAACACATAGTTTTGAACTGCTCTTTTCACAGATTAGGAAAAGTGGTAAATCTACAATTTAATCAGCCATTTGGATAGTTAAGGTGCTGCCCTGTGTTTAGGCAGAAGCAGCTGGAGTGAAGATTAGACTGGTTCACAACAGGACAGGGTGTAATTATTTCAGCCCTCTGAGCCCAGATTTCTACTTTCCCTGGGCAGCTGCAAGATAGCTAGAGAGCAGCTCTCTGCCATTTACAGATAGATAAGTGATTGTTTTCCATTTCCAAAATTCGATTTATTTTTGATTAATAAGCATCCAAACTCTTCTGTATCACCCTATCTCTATCAGAAAAGGAGAACAATGAAGAAAAAAAAGGGGGGGGGAACGACGACACGTGGTATAAGCAACCCAGACAAGTAAATCAATATTCCAATTCTCAACCAGACAAAAGTTCAAAATACTGAAAGGGCGTCAGAAAGCTTCCAGGAATTTTAGCCCACACTGAAGGTATTGGCACCCAGAGAGGACTGACAGCATGAGTGTCTGCTTGACAAAGAAAGAACCAGTCACATGGACCTACTATTTAAGTAACTTTCAAAGGGCAATCTGAATAAAGGAGGCAAAGGATTGATCTTACAGGCTAACTACTGGTATGCTGGTTCAAAATCCTCTGTGAAGAGAAGTTTGAGGTCTCTTCCCTAAAGAGAAGGCTTAACGACCCTTCAAAATCGAAAGACATTGACTTTACAGAAACACTTTCAGACTGAGATGAGAAAAGTAATTTAAAGAGTCTTAATTTTCTTGTATTACTCAGAAGCCAGAGTTCACATAGACAAAAAAGATAAGGACTTTAACGCTTAGAGAAAGGGGCACAGAATTTGTAAATTAAGTCAATGTGGAAACCCTTTCTTTCTACACATTCAAAAAAAAAAAAAAGGGAACCTAAAGGACCAAGAACAGGATGAATGTGTTTTACAAATGCTAGAAACATATGTAACAAGATTGCTGTGTTAGAAACATATGTTGAGGGAAAATTATGATTACATTGGAATGACAGAGACTTGGTTAAATCAAGCTATCAACTGGGAGATAAAATTACCAAGGTATAAAGTTTGCAGATGGGTGAGGTAAAACAAAAGTAATGAGGGAGGGAGTAATTTGCGTACTGAATAAACAGAAATAAATGACACTAGGATTTTGGCTGACACAACAGGGACTGTTTGAAGTAAACAGAAGAATGAGATATGGAAAAAGTTAGTCCTTGGACCTTGCCAGAGACTTTCAGGAGAGGATGAGAAAGCATATCAGGAAACGTTTTTACAGATGAAGGAAGTCTGTATCGAATCCAGCATAATGATCCAGTGGAGGAGTTCAATTACTTAGACATTTCCTAGGAAAATGTTAGTGTGAAAAACTATTAAGCAAGCATTAATATAAGAGTAATACAGGATTGCTTCCTTATGGAATATGCTCAAAAGCCACTCAGGCCACAGGAAAAGGGTAATGTGGATATAGTGACTAGAAATAAACTAGACACGATGAATACAGTGAAAGCTGAGAGGAGTATTACAATAAATGTATAGTGCAGTACATGTGGTTGCAATGCCATTAAGACTGGGGGGGTAAGTTGCACTTGCATGTTAAATAAAATCAGACCCTTACTGAACATTAAATAAATTAAAAGTAGCCCAAAAGAATCAAGCTTCACCAAAGGAAATGCAGGGGAAAATCTGAGATACGTTTAAGAACATATTTTCAAAATACAAGTAATTCATCAGGGATGAAGCCAGAAAAAAACAAAAACAAAAACAAAAAACACCTGCAATTGTATCAGGGAAGTGTAGTGCTTTATCTAGTCCCATTCACTGAACAAGAGGAAAAGAAGCATCTTGTGGCCAGTAACACGTTTGAAACAGCATAAATTCCCCATGACCTGTGAGCCCATCTGAGCCCATCTGTTTTGCTACTGGTGCTGGAAGAAAAATGTGAGTATATGAGAAGGGACTGCAGATGAAAAGTAGAGACTAGGTGTGAAGAGAGAAACGATACATGTTTCAATAGTTTCTCTGACGTTTCCCTGTTTCCAGTGAATGAGGTTCACAAATGACCTTGCTGCCACGCACAAAGCCTAATAGCCAACCTCCACAGCACATTACAGGCAGACACTCACGCCAATGTGAGGAACCGTGATTCAAGACCATATTTTGGCTAACAGAGATTGGACTCAGTTCTCTGAGGAAGCTATTTCTTAAAAAAAAAAAAAAAAAAAAGAAAGAAAAAAAAAAAAGTTAATTTTATATAATGTAATTGCATTTATTATTTGGAAGTTTAGCCACACAAAAATATTCACACATGCAGTAGTTAAGTCAGGTTAAACATTTTTTAAGTAGCAATCGTAGTCATCATTCTGGCAACTAAGACCATGTATCTCAAAACTCTTCATCATATATTGAGTTAATTTACTCTTATTAACTTCCTTGTATGGCTCAGTTTTAGCTGCTCTCCAGTTTTCTGCAACTGACAGTTGACAATTTGTACAATTGGCCATTGCATGGACTTTTAATAATAACAACAAAGTATGTGTGAGTTTTATTGATCTAAAAGTCAGTTTCCATACATTTTTATCCCTGCATCTGCCTTTGGATCTGTAGATTTTGCATCTCCTACTTTTAAGTCAAAGTCTGATATAAAATTTTGGTTCTCTAAGTAGCTTCTCAAGGTCTCAAGCTCATCACCAAGTTGATGATTAAAGAGAAAAAGCAGTATGTAATCCTTTCCCTGAAAGGAACAGTATTTTAGGGGAAAAATAGCAAGGAGTAGATACATGCATAAACAACACGGGTCACAGTATGGCCACCTGGATTGCTATGTCACCTGAAGTGTGGGTATGTGTATTCTGCCTTGCTTTTCTCCTTAAACAGTGTGGTGGTTTTACTCGTGTGGGCAGCCGAGCTCCACCACAACCGCTCTATCACTCCCCCTCCTCAAAGAGGAACAGGGAGACAATACAATCAAAAGGGCTCAAGGGTTGAGATAAGGACAGGAGGGACGCACAGTAATTATTGTGACTGGCAAAACAGACTCAGCAGTAAGATTGATTGCCTATTCCTAAGCAGCTAGAAAAGCGAGAAACAAAGGAAAGAAACCAAAAGCACCTATCCCCCCCGTCCACCCTCTTCCACCTCCTCCCCCCGAGTAGCGCAGGGGAGTGGGGGAATGGGGGTTATGGTCAGTCTATAGCGCTTCTCCACCGCTCCTTCTCAATCCCTCTTGTCCCCTGTGCTGTGGGGTCCCTCCCACAGGATGCAGGCCTTGCTGAACTGACCTGGCGTGGGCTTCCCACAGGCAGCAGCTCTTCCAGAACTGCTCCCACATGGCTTCATACCATGGGGTCCGTCCCTCAGGAGCAGACTGCTCCAGCACAGGTCCCCCACGGGCAGCAGCTCCTACCAGGTCACCTGCTCCTGCGTGGGCTCCTCCACGGGCTGCAGCGTGGAACCCTGCTCCACCGTGGTACTCCATGGGCTGCAGGGGGACAGCCTGCTTCACCATGGGCCTCACCACAGGCCGCAGGGGACTTCTGCTCCATGCCTGGAGCACCTCTCCCCCTTCCTCTACACTGACCTTGGCACCCACAAGGCTGTTCCTCACTCCTCTCACTCTCCCAGCTGCCGTGTGGCGCAGTGTTGTGTTTTTTTTCTTAAATCTGCTCTCACAGAGGCGCAAAACAACATCACTTACTGGCTCAGCTCTGGCCAGCAGTGGGGCCCTTGCCAAACATGGGGCAGCTTCTAGATCCTTCTCACAGAAGCCACGCCTGTGGCCCCCTAACACCAAAATCTTGCCACGTAAACCCATGACACAGCAAGAGGCTCAGACTTTAAATTCCTGGAAGTACTCAAGAAATGAGAGTATCAGTAGCTTTCTCACACCAAGACAATTAGAACAAACGTTGAGGTTTGAAAGCCTGTTGCTCTAAGGGTTGAAGCCTATTTTTAACATTTTATATGTTGCTTGGCATTCACAGAGCAGTGTTCAATGGTAGGCCTCACAGCTGGTTTCCTCTGGATTTCCGATAATCCAACAAATTTCTCCTTCCGTTGATAGCAGTCTCACCCTAGTATACAACAGTCTTGTAGTAGCAAGTCCTGGTCCCTGCCAAATAATTATCAGTACAGGAAAGATCTGAGAAATGTTCTAAATGGATACTGTCAGTAGATGTTTGCAATGATTTTAAAAAATCTGAACAGAAACATTAAAGATCATACCCATTCAGGGAATGTGATTAGATCCTGTTTCGAGCATCTTAGCACTGAGACAAAACATCAAGGAAAAAACAAAAACAAACAAAAACAAACAAAAAAACAACTTTCAGATTTGTTTTTGAGAGTCTGAATAGCACATTATCTCTTCTCATTTTATTGCTTATTAGACAGTATTGCCATTCACACATTTTTCTCCAACAACGAGTCAGTCAAATGGCAAAAAGGCTGGAAAATAGTTCTGAAAAACACCAGTTTAATCATGGCACCCAGATTAATATTGGCACCCAGAGAGGACTGACAGCATGAGTGTCTGCTGGACAAAGAAAGAACTAATCACGTGGGGCTACCATTTACGTAACTTTAAGGAGTTACTTAGTGTTAAGGAGAAGGCTTAACAACCCTTAAAATTATGCCAAAAAGTAATGTTTTTAATGCCATGGAATCTTGTCCAATCTTTATGACTTCTCTACGGCTTTCTTCCTGCCTTCTCTGTTTTTTATAGTTGCCTGAATATTTACCTGGGTGAGTTACGTTGCCCTACTAGCATTAGCAAGATTTGATTATGTGCTTAAAAGTTGATTCGGATTTTGTATCTGTCCCATTTTTTAGTGATCAATACCCACTTGTTTTGAAATCCTGTTGTTGATGTTTATGAAAAGACTTATTTATTGACAAATGGTGCTCCACTGTGTCTAAGGACTTCCAGAATGCTTCAGCCTATGTGTCTTGAATAATGTTTTTATTTTAGACTATTAGAAAGCTCTATAGCACATTATCATTCATTAATGGAAACAGCATCCAGGTGCATTATAATAAAAAAATATTGTGTTTATTGTATTTATTTGAGTCATATATCAAAATTCTGGAACCTATAATGTTACTATGCACACATGCTACTTGATCTCCGCCTACTATATTTTACCACCAGCAGTTATTGCCATGAATACTGCACCAAAAATACAAAAGAGTTGCATGAACTCTATCATACAGGAAAATTAAATATTATGTTTTCTATTTTAGAAGTGTATCTGATTTTAAGCGGCACTTAGGCACTCACTCTAAGAAATTTTTAGTAGGAAGAGTGTGTGCTGTAAAGCTTTAATAGGATGTAAAATGCTTCATTAAGCATTATCTAACATGTCTAAAGCAAAATGCAGACTAAAGATGTGGTACTTTGGATGTTATTATAATTTCCCCTAGCATCATATGTAGAATTACAATCCCAAGTGATTAATTTCCACACTTAAATGTCAGCAGAAAATGAAGTTCTAAGTTTGATTTCAGAATATAAATATACTGCGGTAGTGGAGAATAATTAAGGGCTTGATGTTCTCGTGTACTTTCTTGCAGATGGTTGGAGTCCTGTTAACTGAACCATAGGCTCCACATGGGAGAATAGGTCTGCCCAGGCAGACTGTAGTGCTCATGTCTAAGGCCTTCAAATGCACTGGTGTTCAGACCTTTAGGACTCCCTTTGTCTCCATTTCATAATTCTTTGGGGATAAGGAACAGAGTTTAAAAAAAGACTGGATTTAGAGACGTGGCATTTTTCAGGCTCAAGACTGGCGAACTATCCCTGATTAAACTGGTGTTTTTCAGAACTATTTTCCAGCCTTTTTGCCATTTGACTGACTCGTTGTTGGAGAAAAATGTGTGAATGGCAATACTGTTGTCCTGGTTTCAGTTAGAACAGAATTAATTTTCTTCCTAGTAGCTGGTGGAATGCTGTGTTTTGGCTTAGGATGAGAAGAGTGCTGATAACACCCCGATGTTTTAATTGTTGCAGAGCAGTGCTTATACCAAGCCAAGGACACCTCAGACTTTTGCTCTGTCCTGCCAACGGGCAGGCTGGGGGTGCAGTAAGAGCTGGGAGGGGACAGACCCAGGACAGGTGACCCGAACTAGCCAAAGGGGTATTCCATACCATCTGACGTCATGCTAAACAATATATAGGGGTGGCTAGCCGGGGGGAGGGGGCCGGACTGCTCGGGGTTAGGCTGGGCATCGGTCAGCGGGTGGTGAGCAATTGCATTGTGCATCACTTGTTTGTACATATTATTATTACTTTCCTATTATCACCATTGTAACATTATTGTTATTATTGTTATTATTATTTTGTTATTATTATTTTCCTGTCTTATTAAACTGTCTTTATCTCAACTCACGGGCTTCACTTTCCATTTCTCTCCCCCATCCCAGAGAGGGAGGGGGGAGGGTGAGCGAACGGCTGCGTGGTATTTAGCTGCCAGCCGGGTTAAACCACGACAGTCTTTTTGGCGCCCAACGTGGGGCTCGAAAGGTTGAGATAACGGCAGATCTGACCACAGTGTGTTAAACTAAAATTGGTGTAAGTATTAGACCTGCTTAATAGTCACTTGTCATAATGCTGATTGCTTTAATCTCAACTCTGCTGCGCCTGTTTTCCAAATTGAGTATTATAGTACATTATTTTCCGTATTTGCTCTCTGTCATGTTGTTTATCCTCTCCGGGCCCTGGTTTCAGATCATTATGGTACTGAGTGTTGTAGCAATGGCTTATGAGACGATGAGATATCTGGTCATGACTCTAACTTGGTATTTGTACTCAGTAACATCGTCGACTCTGTATTTTGGAAACTGTATCTTGGAAACTATTAGCAATTATACCTATTGTTTTTTTCCATTAGGGAGTCAATCTGTGGAGGGAAAGGGGAAGATATTTTTTCTTACTTGATTACTCTCCCTTTCTCCTTCACCACCCCTGTATCCTCCTGGATCACTATGCCTTCCTCCTTCACCACCCTCTTACCCTCCGAGCTTGCTACAATAGCTCTCCAAGATATTGAATATCCTTGGGATACTCAGACCAGCATAGTCTTGTTGTTCTGCCTCCTGAATGCACTTCAGGTTCTGCTTAAAGTTAAACAACTACTTAGGAAGCTCATCCGGAGATCTGCCCGGAGGCAGTATAGTTGTGGGTGGCAGGGAGTATGGGAGGATATGGGCAGGCATCTAGAGCAGTTGGCACCCCCAGTGTTTTGGAAATTCACCCCTGAACAAGTGCAAAATCCTCAAAAACTGGCAGAATGCTTGAATAAAAGGTGTCGCGATTCGGGAAGTTCCAAAGTAACACAAATCATTGTAACATGCTGGGGCCTGGCTTATGCCTATCGAGCTGCCATGGATACTGCTATCAACTTAGTGACAGACCCTGCGGCAACTCCAAGCCCTGTGACAGATTCAACGGCCACTGTGACCCCTACGGTGGACTCTGCAGCCGCTCCAGTCCCAGCTTCTGCAGATGCTCCAGTCCCAGTTCCTGCAGATGCTCCAGTTCCAGCTCCTGCAGCCGCTCCAGTTCCAGCTCCTGCAGCCACTCCAGTTCCAGCTCCGGCAGCCGCTCCAGTTCCAGCTCCTGCAGCCGCTCCAGTTCCAGCTCCGGCAGCCGCTCCAGTTCCAGCTCCTGCAGCCGCTCCAGTTCCAGCTCCTGCAGCCGCTCCAGTCCCAGCTCCTGCAGCTGCTCCAGTTCCAGCTCCTGCTGCTACTCCAGTCCCAGCTCCTGCAACTGCTCCAACTCCAGTTCCTGCAGCCACTCCAGCTCCGGTTCCTGCAGCTGCTCCAGCTCCTGCAGCCGCTCCAGCTCCTGTGGCTGGGTCAGAGAAAAGAGCTGTAGCAGTGCAAGTTGACCCTGCAGAGGGTATTCCAACCCCTGTGGCAGACCCTGTAACGGGGTCAGAGAAACGAGCTGTAGCTGTGCAAGTTGACCCTGCAGAGGGTATTCCAACCTCTGTGGCAGACCCTGTAACAAGGTCAGAGAAACGAGCAGTAGCAGTGCAAGTTGACCCTGCGGAGAGTATTCCAACCTCTGTGGCAGACCCTGTAACAAGGTCAGAGAAACGAGCAGTAGCAGTGCAAGTTGACCCTGCGGAGAGTATTCCAACCTCTGTGGCAGACCCTGTAACAAGGTCAGAGAAACGAGCAGTAGCAGTGCAAGCTGCCTCTGTAGAGAAGGTGAAAAAATGGTATAGAGATTCAGGTCGTTTAGAACGCAGAGAGTCTTCTGCCAAATCTAGGTATAGAGACGACGGAGACGAAAAAACCAGCACGAACCAGCTCACTTTCCATTTCTCTCCCCCATCCCAGAGAGGGAGGGGGGAGGGTGAGCGAACGGCTGCGTGGTATTTAGCTGCCAGCCGGGTTAAACCACGACAACTGTCTAATAAGCAATAAAATGAGAAGAGATAATGTGCTATTCAGACTCTCAAAAACAAATCTGAAAGTTGTTTTTTTGTTTGTTTTTGTTTGTTTTTGTTTTTTCCTTGATGTTTTGTCTCAGTGCTAAGATGCTCGAAACAGGATCTAATCACATTCCCTGAATGGGTATGATCTTTAATGTTTCTGTTCAGATTTTTTAAAATCATTGCAAACATCTACTGACAGTATCCATTTAGAACATTTCTCAGATCTTTCCTGTACTGATAATTATTTGGCAGGGACCAGGACTTGCTACTACAAGACTGTTGTATACTAGGGTGAGACTGCTATCAACGGAAGGAGAAATTTGTTGGATTATCGGAAATCCAGAGGAAACCAGCTGTGAGGCCTACCATTGAACACTGCTCTGTGAATGCCAAGCAACATATAAAATGTTAAAAATAGGCTTCAACCCTTAGAGCAACAGGCTTTCAAACCTCAACGTTTGTTCTAATTGTCTTGGTGTGAGAAAGCTACTGATACTCTCATTTCTTGAGTACTTCCAGGAATTTAAAGTCTGAGCCTCTTGCTGTGTCATGGGTTTACGTGGCAAGATTTTGGTGTTAGGGGGCCACAGGCGTGGCTTCTGTGAGAAGGATCTAGAAGCTGCCCCATGTTTGGCAAGGGCCCCACTGCTGGCCAGAGCTGAGCCAGTAAGTGATGTTGTTTTGCGCCTCTGTGAGAGCAGAAATAAGACAGGGGGAAAAAAAAAATAATAATAAAAAAAAATAAACACTGTGCCACACAGCAACTGGGAGAGTGAAAGGAGTGAGGTCAGTGCAGAAGGAGGGGGAGAAGTGCTCCAGGCATGGAGCAGAAGTCCCCTGCGGCCTGTGGTGAGGCCCATGGTGAAGCAGGCTGTCCCCCTGCAGCCCATGGAGTACCACGGTGGAGCAGGGTTCCACGCTGCAGCCCGTGGAGGAGCCCACGCAGGAGCAGGTGACCTGGTAGGAGCTGCTGCCCGTGGGGGACCTGTGCTGGAGCAGTCTGCTCCTGAGGGATGGAGCCCATGGTATGAAGCCATGTGGGAGCAGTTCTGGAAGAGCTGCTGCCTGTGGGAAGCCCACGCCAGGTCAGTTCAGCAAGGCCTGCATCCTGTGGGAGGGACCCCACAGCACAGGGGACAAGAGGGATTGAGAAGGAGCGGTGGAGAAGCGCTATAGACTGACCATAACCCCCATTCCCCCACTCCCCTGCGCTACTCGGGGGGAGGAGGTGGAAGAGGGTGGCTGGGGGGGATAGGTGCTTTTGGTTTCTTTCCTTTGTTTCTCGCTTTTCTAGCTGCTTAGGAATAGGCAATCAATCTGACTGTCCCCCTATGCTGAGTCTGCTTTGCCAGTCACAATAATTACTGTGCGTCCTCCCTGTCCTTATCTCAACCCTTGAGCCCTTTTGATTGTATTTTCTCCCTGTTCCTCTTTCAGGAGGGGGAGTGAGAGAGCGGTTGTGGCGGAGCTCGGCTGCCCACCCGAGTAAAACCACCACACTGTGTAAGGAGAAAAGCAAGGCAGAGTACACATACCCACACTTCAGGTCACATAGCAATCCAGGTGGCCACACTGTGACCCGTGATGTTTATGCATGTATCTACTCCTTGCTATTTTTCCCCTAAAATACTGTTCCTTTCAGGGAAAGGATTACAAACTGCTTTTTCTCTTTAATCATCAGCTTGGTGATGAGCTTGAGACCTTGAGAAGCTACTTAGAGAACCAAAATTTTATATCAAACTTTGACTTAAAATTTGGGCATGCAAAATCTACAGATCCAAAGGTAGATGCAGGGATAAAACTGTATGGAAACTGATGTTTAGATCAATAAAACTCACAGATACTTTGTTGTTGTTATTATTAAAAGTCCATGCAATGGCCAATTGTACAAATTGTCAACTGTCAATTGTAGAAAACTGGAGAGCAGCTAAAACTGAGCCATACAAGGAAGTAAACTTCTGAATAATAAATGCAATTACTTTTTATAAAATGAACTTTTAAATTTTATTTTATTTTATTTATTTATTTATTAAGAAATAGCTTCCTGAGTCCAATCTCTGTTAGCCAAAATATGATCTTGAATCTAGGTTCCTCACATTGGTGTGAGTGTCTGCCTGTAATGTGCTGTGGAGGTTGGCTATTAGGCTTTGTGCGTGGCAGCAAGGTCATTTGTGAACCTCATTCACTGCAAACAGGGACATGTCAGAGAAACTATTTAAACATGTATCATTTCTCTCTTCACACCTAGTCTCTACTTTTCATCTGCAGTCCCTTCTCATATACTCACATTTTTCTTCCAGCACAAGTAGCAAAACAGATGGGCTCACAGGTCATGGGGAATTTATGGGGAATGCTGTTTCAAACGTGTTACTGGCCACAAGATGCTTCTTTTCCTCTTGTTCAGTGAATGGGACTAGATAAAGCACTACACTTCCCTGATACAATTGCAGTTTTTTTTTTCTGGCTTCATCCCTGATGAATTACTTGTATTTTGAAAATATGTTCTTAAACGTATCTCAGATTTTTCACTGTGTTTCCTTTGGTGAAGCTTGATTCTTTTGGGCTATCTTTAATTTATTTAATGTTCAGTAAGGGTCTGATTTTATTTAACATGCAAGTGCAACTTACCCCCCCAGTCTTAATGGCATTGCAACCACATGCACTGCACTATATATTTATTGTAATACTCCTCCCAGCTTTCATTGTATTCATCGTGTCTAGTTTATTTCTAGTCACTATATCCACATTACCCTTTTCCTGTGGCCTGAGTGGCTTTTGAGCATATTCCATAAGGAAGCAATCCTGTATTACTCTTATATTAATGCTTGCTTGATAGTTTTTCCCACTAACATTTTCCTAGGAAATGTCTAGGTAATTGAACTCCTCCACTGGATCATTATGCTGGATTCGATACAGACTTCCTTCATCTGTAAAAACGTTTCCTGATATGCTTTCGCATCCTCTCCTGAAAGCCTCTTGCAAGGTCCAAGGACAAACTTTTTCCATATCTCATTCTTCTGTTTACTTCCAATAGTCCCTGTTGTGTCAGCCAAAATCCTAGTGTCATTTATTTTTGTTTATTCAGTATTCTCCCTGTACGCAAATTACTCCCTCCCTCATTACTTTTGTTTTACCTCACCCATCCGCAAACTTTATCCCTTGGTAATTTTATCTCCCAGTTGATAGCTTGATTTAACCAAGTCTCTGTCATTCCAATGTAATCATAATTTTCCCTCAACACATGTTTCTAATACAGCAATCTTGTTTCATACATGTATGTTTCTAGCATTTGTAAAACACATTCATCCTGTTCTTTGTCCTTTATGATCATTTTTTTTTTTTTTGAATGTGTAGAAAGAAAGGGTGTCCACATTGACTTAATTTACAAATTCAGTGCCCCTTTCTCTAAGCGTTAAAGTCCTTATCTTTTTTGTCTATGTGAACTCTGGCTTCTGAGTAATACAAGAAAATTAAGACTCTTTAAATTACTTTTCTCATCTCAGTCTGAAAGTGTTTCAGTAAAGTCAATCTCTTTTGATTTTGAAGGGTTGTTAAGCCTTCTCTTTAGGGAAGAGACCTCAAACTTCTCTCCACAGAGGATTTTGAACCAGCATACCAGTAGTTAGCCTATAAGATCAATCCTTTGCCTCCTTTATTCAGATTGCCCTTTGAAAGTTACTTAAATGGTAGACGCACGTGATTAGTTCTTTCTTTGTCCAGCAGACACTCATGCTGTCAGTCCTCACTGGGTGCCAATACCTTCAGTGTGGACTAAAATTCCTGGAAGCTTTCTGACACCCTTTCAGTATTTTGAACTTTTGTCTAGTTGAGAATTGGAATATTGATTTACTTGTCTGGGTTGCTTATACCACGTGTCGTCGTTCCCCCCCTTTTATTTTCTTCATTGTTCTCCTTTTCTGACAGAGATAGGGTGATACAGAAGAGTTTGGATGCTTATTAATCAAAAATAAATCGAATTTTGGAAATGGAAAACAATCACTTATCTATCTGTAAATGGCAGAGCTGCTCTCTAGCTATCTTGCAGCTGCTCATGGAAAGTACAAATCTGGGCTCAGAGGACTGAAATAACTCCACCCTGTCCTGTTTTGAACCAGTCTAATCTTCACTCCAGCTGCTTCTGCCTAAACACAGGGCAGCACCTTAACTATCCAAATGGCAGATTAAATTGTAGATTTACCACTTTTCCTAATCTGTGAAAAGCGCAGTTCAAAACTATGTGTTTCTTAGTTGAATAAAGCCAGAAGAAAAAGTGATTCTTCCGTAACTCAGATTTATAGCTTCGCTCTTCCTTTCCTCCTTTCTCACTTTCACTATGTCCTATTGTCAGCTGTTCCTCTTCGGTTGCCTTATTGTACAGCTATTGCTTCCCACTTCTTTTGATATATTTACCTATAACCCATGTCTACATCTGCACACCAACCTTCTCTTGTCTAGCTAACCGGAGACATATTTCACTGCAGTTCTGTGAGCTGCATGAGCTTTTATGATTCTGCCAGCTGATGAAGATTGACCTGCTGTCGAGGGAATGAAAAACTGGGACGTCTTTTCATTCTTCCTGTCAGTAAAACACCTGCTTCTAAGCCTTCCATTAAGAGAAATAATAATAAAAAAAAAATCCACCATATTATATTACAGTAAAACTACACAGTGCAGGGAGATTGATTTAGGCAATATGTGTTTATGCAGATGGGAATATACTTCGAAGTCTGAGGGTGAGGGCCTCATACTTCAAAGAGCTCTAAGGATTTATGGAAAAGTCTGAGAGTGCCGTGTGAACCCATCAGCGTGGACACAGATCTTGGAATCGAGATGTTCGTGTTTGACACATGACTGAACACATGAAACATAAATAACACTGATCCCTGTTTGTAGGAGATGAGCCTTTGATGCGTGGAAGTGGTTCTATTTTGCTGTATCATGGGATAGCGAGCATGGGAAGCAGTGCATCACTAGTTAGTTCAGAAGTGACTGATAGGTAGGGTGGACATTGCTAGCTCTTGTGTAATCTGTTTGCTACTTGGAGAACTCCTTTCTTTCTGCAGTGAGATATATGTTCCTCAGAAGTAAATGGAATCTAATTATTTGTGGGCTGAAATAAGAACAAATTGAAATATAGAAAGAACTATGTCTAGATCAGCAGAGCAATCAAAAGTCCAAGAGAGGAAAAAGTGTATGACAGCATAAGAGAGGAAAAAGGTAATTCAGAATGCAAGTGAATGCATGTAGGAGAAGAAACTAAACAAAATTACACAAAACGATTGTAGAAATAGATTAAGAATATAGATGTAAAAGATAAGTAATAGAGAGTGAAAACATGATCACACCAAGAAAACTGTGTTTAAAAATATGCATTTACCTAACGTAGTACTTTAACTTGCAAACTACCATGGCATCAGTGCCAAAGATTACTTGACTACTGTTAGCTTGTGCAGCACTAAAAGCATAATCATGTCAATTGCTTATTTGCATGATTTTTTGTATTTCTAAGAGTTGATATGGAAATGATCCGTTCTGTATCAGTACAATTTCTGAACACTTGAAAAGAGATACTGTGGCTTCCCCTTCAGAAAAGAATCTCGAGAGCCGAGTACAGGGGGACAATCACTTCCCTAGCCCTGCTGGCCACACTGTTCCTGATACCAGCCAGGATGCCGTTGGCCTTCTTGGCCACCTGAGCACACTGCTGGCTCATATTCAGCCGACTATCAACCAATACTCCCAGGTCCTTCTCCGCCTGGCAGCTCTCCAACCACTCATCTCCCAGCCTGTAGCGCTGCTTGGGGTTGTTGTGCCCCAGGTGCAGGACCCGGCACTTGTCCTTGTTGGGCTTCATCCAGTTGGCCTCAGCCCATTGTTGCAGCCTATCCAGATCCTCCTGCAGAGCCTCCCTACCCTCGAGCAGATCGACACACGCACCTAACTTGGTGTCATCTGCACACTTACTGAGGGTGCACTCGATCCCCTCATTCAGATCATCGATAAAGATATTAAAGAGGACTGGCCCTAGTCCTGAGCCCTGGGGGACTCCACTAGTGACCGGCCTCCAAGTGGCTTTAACTCCAGTTAAATGTAACTGGATTACAACAGCAGGCATGCTCCTAGCCACACATGCCTTTTTCCAGAGAGAAAGCTGAGGAACATGGCAACCCACAGGCTGCTGCACCCTGAGGGGCAAGGGCAGAGCAAAGCCCAGGCTGGCACAACACAAAGCGTTGGGGACGGCCATGGCTGCGGAATGCTGGCCCCAAGGGCGGTTGGGCGGTTGGGCAGGCCTGTACCGGCTGCCCGTGCTGACGGGGAGGCTGCTCGGCTGCCTGCTCCTCCCGCTCAAGTGTCCGCTCCAGACACAACCTCAATCAGAGGGAGTCAGCTTCTTTTTCCTCTCTCTTCAAGCAGGATGGTGACACGATTGGGTCAGGAAGGGAGTGACCGCTGCATGAGGATGAGGGGACAGGGATGGCCTCGGTGAGTTGCTGGAGACCCTCGGGCACAGAGGCAGGGGATGCCCATGGTTAGAGGGGGATGCTGCTCCGTTTGGTGCTTTTCCTGTTTCAGACAGAAACATCCCTACCAATGAGACCGGATCATGGCACACTGCTGGCCTCTCTTGCTTTGAGAACTCAGCCAGAAAAGATGCCAACACTCTACAGGACAAATAAGACAGCCCCAAGCCATTCCCCACCATGGCGTCACCATGCTAAGTGGGAATATGGCACATTTAATCTACAACAAAGAAACATCTCCTGGACATCAGGAAGATGGGAGATGGACAGCCTTGGTGTGAGGCTGGGAGAGCCTCGTGCAAAGAGGAAGGAATGGCTTCCAGTGCTGAGAGGGGGTGGCTGCTCGGTTTGTCGCCTCCTCTATTAGAGCTGGAGACACTGACAGTGCTGGAATGAAGCCATGGCACACTCCTGGACTGTCTGGCATTGAGAAGTCAGCTGGAAAAGGTGTCAACAATCTCCAGGACAGGTAATTTAGCCCCAAACCACACCCAACAACGGTGTCATAGCAAGCAGGACAGTGACATGCTTGGGCCAGGACGGGAGTGACCGCTCCATCAGGATGGCGGGAGACGGATTGACGTGGTGAGACGCTCGAGGTTGTTAGGCAAAGAGGCAGGGTCAGCCCCTGGTCACACGGGAATGCTGCTTCGTTTGTTCTTTCTCTTATTAAAGCCAGACACACACAGCTATGGGAAGCAGACGACGGCACAATCGTGGCGACTCTCCCTTTGAGAAGACATCTGGAAGGAACTTCCAGCACTCTCCAGGACAAGTAACTTCGCCCCAAACCTCATCCACCACTGTCCACAGAAATCAGGAAGGTGACACTATTAGGCTAGGACGGCAGTGAGCATGGAGACAATGGAACACGGAAAGCCTCGGTGAGTCGCTGGAGACCCTCGGGTACAGAGGCAAGGGCTGCCCGTGTAGACAAAGGGGCGTCGCTCTGTTTGGTGCTTCTTTTCTTCCAGCCAGAGTCAATCAGCAATTGGACCAGACCACGGCACAATCCTGGTCGCTCTCCCCTTGAGAAGTCAGCTGGAAGGAAGAGCTGCCAATGCTCTCCGGGACAGGTAAGATCGCCCCAACCCACATCCCCGATGGTCCACCGCAAGCAGGAAGCTGACAGAATAGGGGCAGGATGGCAGTGATCGCTGCATCAGGAAGACGGAACACAGACATCCTCGGTGAGTCGCTAGATACTCTTGAGCTGAGAGGCAGGGGCTGCCCATGGTCACAGGGAGGTGCTGCTTTGTTTTGTGCTTCTTCTCTTTCAGACAAACACACACAGGATTGACTCCAGACCACGGCACAATCCTGGCCTCTCTGGCCTTGAGAAGTCAGCTGGAAGGAACTTCCAGCACTCTCTAGGACAGTTAAGATCTCCCCAACCAATGCCCAGCAGGCTGGGTGTTGCTGCTCCGTTTGGTGTTTTTCCTCTTTCAGCCAGAAACGGAACAATCCTGGACTTTCTGCCCTCGAGCACTCAGCTGGACAGAAGAGCTACCAAGGCTCTCCAGGACAGGTAAGATAGCCCCAACCCACACCCACCAGGTTCTAACAGCAAGCAGGACGATGACATGCTCGGGTCAGGAGGGCAGTGACTGCTGCATGAGGATGACGGGACATGGACAGCCTCAGTGAGTAACTGGAGACCCTCAGGCACAGAGGCAGGGGCTGCCCGTGTTCACAGAGGGATGCTGCTCCGTTTGGTGCTTCTTCTCTTTCACCCAGAATCACATGGCGATTGGACCAGACCACAGTACAATCTTGACCACTCTCCCCTTGAGAAGTCATCTTTGAGGAAGAGCTGCCAATGCTCTCTAGGACAGGTAAGATTTCCTCAACCCATTCCCACCAGGTTCTAACAGCAAGGGGGACGGTGACATGATCGGGGTAGGACGGGAGTGGTCACTGCATCAGGATGACAGAACAATGACAGCCTCAGTGAGTTGCTGGAGACCCTCGGGCACAGAGGCAGGGGCTGCCCGTGTTGACAGAGGGATGCTGCTCTGTCTTGTGGTGCTTCTCTTTCAGCCAGAAATGCAGAGCATGGAACCAGACAACGGTATAGTCCTGGCTGCTCTCCCCTTGAGAAGTCAGGTGTAAGGAAGAGCTCCCAATGCTCTCCAGGACAGGTAAGATTGCCCCAGCCCACACCCGCCAGGCTCTAACTGCAAGCAGGATGGAAACACAGTCGGGTCAGGACATGAGTGACCGCTGGGTCAGGATGACGGAACAATGACAGCCTCAGTGAGTCGCTGGAGACCATCGGGCACAGAAGTAGGGCAGCCTGTGGTCTCAGGGGGATGGCGCACTGTTTGGTGCTTCTCCTTTTGCAGCCAGATTCACACAGCGATGGGACCAAACCACAGCACACTCCTGTCCACTCTCCCCTTGAGAACTCAACAGGAAGGAAGAGCTCCCAACGCTCTACCTGACAGGTAAGATCGCCCCAAGCTACACCCCTGATGGTCCACAGGAAGCAGTAAGCTGACAGAATGGGGGCAGGACGGCAGTGAATGCTGCATCAGGAAGACGGGACACAGACAGCATCGGTGAGTCGATAGATACTCTTGAGCAGAGAGGCAGGGGCTGCCCATGGTCACAGGGAGGTGCTGCTTTGTTTTGTGCTTCTTCTCTTTCAGCCAGACACACACAGGATTGACTCCAGAGCACTCTGGCCTTGAGAAGTCAGCTGGAAGGAACTTCCAGCGCTCTCTAGGACAGTTAAGATCTCCCCAAACAACGCTCTGCAGGCTGTAACAGCAAGCAGGATGGTGACACGCATAGGCTATGAAGGCAGTGACCGCTCCATGAGGATGACGGGTCACAGACAGCATCAGTGAGTCGCTAGAGCAGAGAGGAAGGGGGTTTATGAACAAACCATAAATGTTTGTTCATTGTCTTTTGTATTATAAAAAACAAGGAGTTCTGTTTGAGGAGCGGGAGTTGCGAAAGCTCCCTGCTGAAGTAAGGAGCTCTATAATGCTTGGCTAGACACTATGAAAATTCTTTTGCTTAATGTAACAAAAGAAGAGAACCCCCTTTCCTTCTCTCTTTCTGCATCTCAGTTGCCTCTTTTGTTCAAAGACACTGTTGCAAAGCTCATGTAACCACCTTCTGATAAGTTGTTAAACTAGTGTCTCAACATCCTGCCTTCCTGTCTCATGCTGGGCCAACATGACCAAATAAAAAAAAAAAAAAAGAAGAAGTTGAACCACAACGCTGAGGAAGACTATGGCCTTCATCTTCACGACCACCAGAGGGACAGAGACGACCCCCTAGCAACAGTGCGCGCGGTTGCAGAACATACCAGGATGAGCTGCATAATTCTGGAATTACCAAGATATAAAAAGGGACCCTGGCGGGGGTGAGGTGTGCGCCGTTGCCGGAGCAGAGACTCCCTGGCCGCCAAGTGCTGTTTTGCTTGCTCGTTGCTTACTCAATAGATTCCTTTCTATGATTAATACAATGCTCTCTGACAATTAATTAAGGGGACAACTTATAACATTGGTGAAGAAGAATGCAGCCTAATGTCCGTCCATTTCCTGAGCCATGGCTGGCCCCAGCATGGGGGCTGCTGAGGAAGCCCAGAGTTGCATTTGTCCCAGCAGCTGTGGTGCAAGCAAATAGTAGCTGTCCTTTTACTGGCCTGGGATTGTCCGAAAGGTGCTGGGACTGATGGCAAATGTTATCCTGGAGAGGAATCTGGAGCTGCCCCGTGCCTTGTGCTGGCCCTGGGACTGGGGCTGGCCCTGCGGGACACAGGCACTCAGTGCTGGGGATCTCCCAGGCAAGAGACCAGGACTCCTACAGGTTCACCGACCTCCATTTCCCGAGCCATGGCTGCCCCCAGCCCTGGGGTTGCTGGGGAGGCCCAGAGGCACCTTTGTCCCAGCAGCTGTGGTGCCTTGCGAGAGGCTGCAGCTGTGGTAGCCATGCCCAGAGCCCTGCAGCAGCCTGTGGTGGGCACTGCCCTGGGGCCAGCCCAGCCTGGGCTGTTGGGCTGGGATGGGCTGGATTGGGGAGAGGGCATCGAAGTGGGGAGAGGTGGGCAGGGGCTGGGCTGGGCTGGGCAGTGCTCGGCAGAGGGCAACAGCAGCATCAGGGAACGGTGGCAGCATGTGAGGGAGGTCTCCCAGCAGGGCTTGGTGCTGCAGAGCCAGGGCTGCATGAAGGGAGCCCAGAGCTGCAGGGGCAGGGGAGAGGAGGCCACTCTGGGCTCTTGCTGGAATGGGCAGAGCAGGAAGAGGGCCCAGGGCATTCGTCCCCTCACCATGGCTTGCCAGGACCTGCAAGGCAGTCATGGAGTGTCTAGGGCCAGGCTCTGCACTGTGGCCACAAGCCCTGCATGCCCTCCTCCTGCCATGCTCCATGTGGTGGCTGCAGCAGAGGGGACCCCAGGCCAACCCTTGCATGGGGCTGTGCCACCTGCCTCAACCCAGCCCTCTCCAGCGCCTTCCTTGATGCTCTCTGATGCATGCCAGGACCTCCCCATGCATGCTGGCCAGCACATCTGCTGAGGGCCAGTGCGGCTGCTGCAGGGGCAGGGAACTCAGCATGGCCCTTGCAGCCCCCTGCCCTGGGCCTGCCTCTCCCCTTGGCCTCAGCATCGGCCTTGTCTCTGCTGGCAGGAGGGCTCTTGGCATGTGCTCCCTGGACTCCCCTCACCTCCAGACAGCTGCTGCCCACTTAAGCTGCTGGCACAAACGTGTCCTCACAAGCAGCAGCACCCCTTGGGCTGCTTCTCCTGGCCTCCCCCACCCCACTGCCTGGACTCCTTGTCTCTGCTGGGTCCCCTCCTTGTCACCCAAATGTGTCCCTTGGCTGTCAGCTCCCTCTGCCCTGCCCCACAGGATGACAAGAATTGGGTGGGACATATTACCATGGCGTGTGGAAGTATTTTGTAATCTGCATTGGTGATGGCACAAAAAGACACTTCCTTCACCAGTGATCTACATCCTTCTTCAGGTGAATTCTCAGGATCTCTATTCATCACAGGAGAAGAAATACTGATGGTCACCAGCACTTGCATTTCATTTCTTTGTCCATCATGGTGTACTCCCTCATCTTCCAGGCACTTTCACCCCTCTTGAATAAACTATCCGTATTGAATGTCCCCTTTCTAGCTGCCTGTCTGGACCTATGCACTTCCCACGGTTCTCCTGTTTTGCCCCCCCCTTACTCTTTGATCATTCAGACCACTGTCACTGACCCAGTTGCTGCTTTGAGCTTCATTGAGTTCAAGCTTGCCCATCGGTTAGCAGTCTGCCTAATGGTTTCTGTAGCAAGCTCCTCATCATTTATCATTGAATTAAGATCATATGGAATATTACCAATCTTAATACCTATAATTTCTTATCAGTCAATAGAAAATACTTAATTTACAGTCATGCTTTTGTGAGGTAAACCTGACTGGAGACATACAAGATGAGGAGCTTGCTTTGCTGTTTGGAAAATTGCTGCATGTTTTCTTGTTGTTCATTGTAAAATAAGGAAAAACCCTTGTGTGCTTGTGTGCAGCCAGGTCTCTTAGGAAAGCAGGTGGGAGCTGGTGCAAAGGGGCTGTAACATCCAGCTGCAGACTTCAGTGCAGAAATGCGGTGCAAGGAAAAGTGATGCAAGAGCCAGGTGGCCAATGAGAGAAATGTCAGGGTTGGGGGGGGTGAGGAGCAAGGTTGTCCATGCACTGTCAGACCTCAAGAGTCTACTTTTCCTCCCTATGAATGTCTGCATAGGAGAAGCCCTGGATTAATATCAATTGAAGAAAGATGCTCAAAACTGAAATGCAATAAAATTCATCCTTTAAAATGAGAAGAGATATTTATTAGGTGCTTTTTGAAATCTTCCTCCTTAACTGCACCATGAAAGCTCTCCAATTAGCTGTCCAAGTCTTGAAGACTTGAATAACACTATGGAAGACATATGGTTCCTTAGGTGTTTCTGCCTTTTGATGAATTCCATGGTGGATTTTGGTACTCTGTCTGTGAATGTTAGGTACTGAGAGGAGAATAATGAAACTGCTTGAGAAAGTAAAGTCAGAAGGAGAAGTTGAAGTGACTTGGAGTATTAATGGGCCCCACTGAGGGCTGTTACCAAGAGATTCTCCTCAGGGACTTGTTAGGGCAGATAACTGGATGTATCTGTATTTGCCAATACAAATTGGCAAAGTACTGTGCTGAGAAAAGTCTCGTTTTGTTTTGGTTAGGCAAAGCAGAAAGGCCAAGGCCTTACCCTAGCCTGGAGGAGAGATCCCGTACCCCCATATCTCACTCAGGGCTCTTCCTTGGGGCTGTGGGGTAGGGGGTGATTCCCATAATATCATGTGAAGGACAATGGTATGACACCTCCCAGCATTTGCACACAGTTGAATGGAGAATACATGGTCCCAATGCCATGAGTATAATTTGTTTCCTCATAAGCCATGGCTGCAGGGACAAAGATGTCAGTGCTGCTGAAGCCTTTCATTCTTGTCAGAGCCGTCTGCCTTCTCCTCTGCAGGCTTTCCTGTGCTATCCCACACTTCTCTGACGGTTGCAGACAGCTACTTCTCCTCCCCACTTTGCTCTCACTCTGCTATTCCCATGATTTCACTGATGCCTCTCCACTCTTGACAGTTGCTGTAAAGAAGTTGTAAAGAAGTTCTTCCTAATATCCAACCTAAACCTCATGTGGTGCAACATTAGTCCTTCCCCCGTCGTCCTGTCACCAGGCACGCGGGACAATAGAGCAACCCCCACCTCGCTACAGCCTCTGTTAAGGTACCTGTAGAGAGCGATAAGGTCACTCCTGAGCCTCCTTTTCTCCAGGCTGAACAACCTCAGCTCCCTCAGCCGCTCCTCGTAAGACTTGTTCTCCAGACCCCTCACCAGCTTTGTTGCTCTTCTCTGGAAACGCTCCAGCACCTCGATATCCCTCCAGTAGTGAGGGGCCATAAAACTGTAACAGTACTTGAGGTGCAGCCTCACCAGAGCTGAGTACAGGGGGACAATCATTTCCCTAGTCCTGCTGGCCACAGAATTACGGGAAAAATACAGTGCTGCAGCCAGAAAGGGAGCTCATAAAAAAAATCAAAATCTTTGCTTACCTTTATTCAGGTTCAAGATGGCATTAGTCCTGACCCAACTCAAACAGGAGCCACCAAATAGTGGGGCGCCTTTCCTAGACCAAATCAGAATTCAGGAACCAAAGCCATCCCGGACGAGCCCCCATTTGTAATAAATGGCTCAGTCTTCAAAATAGGACTATAATCAAAGTTTACAATTTATTAAAGGAATAGAGATAAGCAAACAGCACTGGGTGCGCCTGGAGTCTCTGCTCCACCAAGACGCACACCAGTTACATCAAGCAGCTGATTTTTATGCTCCTAGGATAATACATGTTCATTACTACTTCTAAAAAAAACAACAGGGTTACTATAATTAGTTTCCGGAATCCAAACCCTCCTACTGGAGCATGCATATCAGTCTCCGGTGGTCCCTCTGGGGGTCTCTGGGGGTCTCTCATGCTGAAGGCTCATAGTCTTCCTCCCTCTTGTCCTTCTCCTTTGTCCAACTTGGCTGTATGTCAGAGACTTGTGCAATGTCCCCTGCAAGCTTTGTCTTCTAGTTGTTCTTCAGCTCTCCCCATCTCCTTAATCTCCGGGCCAGATATCAGAGACTTGCTTAGTGTCCCATGCAATAGTCATAATAGTTAGCAGTTATTCTGAAACCCCCCAGATATCAGAGACTTCAAGGAAAAGCCTACAAATACATTTCCCTTCAAGCTCTCTATTGACATGAAATGCTAAAACATTCCTTTGCAAGATACAAGAATTATATACATTAACCACTCTGTTTTTCTTAGACTTGTGGTTATACAAGGGTATGTAAGACAGAAAGTCACATTCATCATACCATGCGGCCCTGGCATTGTTCCATACGGACACGAATCAAATGAACATATCTCACAAAGATATAATGAGAACAGCAAAAACACAAACCTAGAATGGGATATACTGGGATTCATTACTGGACAGTGAAGAGAACTTTATGAGTACTGAAAAACATCCCCCAAATCAGTTTCCTAATTGCATCTTTGAGCTCCTTGTTCCTCATGCTGTAGATGAGGGGGTTCACTGCTGGAGGCACCACCGAGTACAGAACTGCCAGCAAGAGATTCAAGGATGGGGAAGAGAAGGAGGAGGGCTTCAAGTAGGAAAACATGACAGTACTAAGAAACAGGGAGACCACGGCCAGGTGAGGGAGACACGTGGAAAAGGCTTTGTGCCTGCCCTGCTCAGAAGGAATCCTCAGCACGGCCCTGAATATTTGTACATAGGACATCACAAGGAAAACAAAACACCCAAATGCTAAAACAGCACTAACCAGAAGAAGCCCAAACTGTCTAAGGTAGGTTTCTGAGCAGGAAAGCTTGAGGATCTGGGGAAGTTCACAGAAGAACTGGTCCAGGACATTGCCTTGGCAGAGGGGGAGGGAAAAGGTATTGGCAGTGTGCACCAAAGCATTGAGAGCACCACTGCCCCAGGCAGCTGCTGCCATGTTGACCCAAGCTCTGCTGGTCATTATTGTCCCATAGTGCAGGGATTTGCAGATGGCAACATAGCGGTCATAGGCCATGACAGTGAGAAGGCAAAACTCTGCTGTGACAAAGACAACAAAGAAAAAGACCTGGGTACCACAATCTGCATAGGAAATGGCCCTGGTGTCCCACAGGGAATTGGCCAAGGCTTTGGGAACAGTGGTAGAGATGGAGCCCATGTCAATGAGGGCGAGGTTGAGGAGGAAGAAGTACATGGGGGTGTGGAGGTGGTGGTCGCAGGCTATGGCTGTGAGGATGAGGCCGTTGCCCAGGAGGGCAGCCAGGTAGATGCCCAGGAAGAGGCCGAAGTGCAGGAGCTGCAGCTCGCGCATGTCTGCGAATGACAGGAGGAGGAACTCTGTGGGGAAGCTGCTGTTGGACATTTGTTGCCTCTGGGCATGGTTGGCTGTCAATGGATGAAAAGAGAGTAACAAGTTAGAAAGACTTATCCAAGCAAAACCCATTTATTTTCTCACAGAAATCATTGCTCCCTGAGCTGAATGAGGAATGAGTCAACTCATTCTCCAACCCTCCCAACTGGATAACAGTGTGACTGACATTTTAAAATGAAGCATGGGCACCTTGTTCCCAAGAAGACACCCTCAGGGCAGGGCCCAGCATTCCATGTCAGAAGAGAAGCTTGCACTCACCTGCACCCCAGACAAAGACAGCAGGAGAACCACACACAGGTGGAGAAATAAGAAAGAATGCCACTATGTTCCAAACAGTTGACACAGAGAAAGGCAGATGGGCATGCAGGGAAGCCTTCACCTTACCAAGCTTGCATGCCTCCTATGAAAGTGACATTGCAGGACAGGTACTCTTAGCCTCCTCATCATGTATCACCTTGCAGGACACAGGCTCCTCTCCTTTTCTGGAGGTCCATCTGAGGAGGAGGTGGCTCATGCCCTAAAGCCCCTGAGGGCAGAGGCTGTGCTGGGTGTCAGAGGAGAACAGGGGGTTGCTGCAGAGAAGGTGCCTGCACCACAGGCCTGGCAGGGAGGTGCCTGAGTGCTTCCCTTGAAATATCCTTTGCTCTGACCTTCCTAATGAAGAGTCCCCTCTAAAACCCCCAGGGTGTGATGTGCAGCTGTGAGCATCCTGACCCATGCAGGAGCCTCTGGGCAGCAGAAGGACCCTCCTGTTTTATGAAGTGCATGGACCTAAATAATCTCTTCCACAGTAGTGCTTTAGGAGCTTTAGATAATTTAGAAGCATTAGGAGCTTTAGATAATGGTGTAGAAAATGTTATACACCATCATCCCTGGAAGTCTTCAAAAGACGTTTAGATGTAGAGCTTAGGGAAATGGTTTAGTGGGGACTGTTAGCGTTAGGTCAGAGGTTGGACTCGATGATGTTGAGGTCTCTTCCAACCTAGAAAATTCTGTGATTCTGTGTGATTATCATTCCCCTGACTGCTCTTCATATTGGGAAAGTGAAAGCAGATACACCAGAGAGTGTCTTCCCTTCAGGTATTGTAGGGTAAGATCCTACCCCAGAGATGCCCTGGGGTTGCTGGGGAGCTGTGAGCTGCCTGACCAAGGCAGTAGGCTCTGGGCACCAGCAGGATCCTTCCCTGCCCTGTCCTTCCAGGAGGCTCCTTTCACCCGCAGCTTCTCCCTACAGTGCCCCGGGCAGCTCCCCAGGCAGGCTGAGTGCTGAGTCTGGCAGGCAGCAGAGGTCCTGCCCCATCACACAGCCCCTGGGGCACAGCAGGGACCCTGCTCTGCACCACAGCCCTGGCCACCCCTTCCTGCACCTCTGCATACACCGAAGCTGCACAGCTTCAGACGGCCCCAGAAGAAGGAACACTCATCTCCTGTCTCTCAGACAGATTTGTCAGGTAATCTTTGACCCAGGAAACATCCCTGTCCTCTGCACTGGAGAAGCTAGTATATACACCAGGAAAATTATATTCCTCCAGTTTAGAGCCACACATCCCCGATGGCTATCAGCCATCGAAGTGGCAGCTGTAGATGAGACCTCTAGGATATTTGCATCTGCCTTGTCTTCAAACAGACACTTACCATGTTAGAGCTCTGAAGATATCTCCTGCAGTAAGCTCTCAGCATCCCCCTCCACACTGCCTTTAGCATCTCCCTCCCTTCTCTCAGCTGCCTTGTCCCCTGCAGGCAGTGCCCCCAGCCATGCTGCACTGTGCAGAGGAGCCCAGTCCAGCTCAGCTGCAGCACAGCTCCAGCCCAAGGCCTTGCTGTCTCTCCCTACTCTTGTGTCCCTTGAGGTGTCTCTGGACCTCCAGGGGAATCTACTTTGAAACACACTAAAGTAATCATTTATGTTCCTTCCCACCACTGGGGAAGGAAACTCATTTCCAGAACTATTCTTCCTCTTTTCAGAAAATGGATGAGGTCCAAGAGAAACCTTTCCCTGCCCTGGTTTTAGGCAGTACAATCATGCAAGGTCAGGGAGAGGTCTCCCTCCTGCTGAGGGAAGGGCTTCAGTCAACCAAGGCATCTCCTCTTTTGTTTGCAGTCCAGAGGTTAGAAGGGGGCTCAGCTCTCTCCCATGCCTCACACAAGCCCACAGGAGTTGGGATTCCACTTGCCCTGGCTCAGGTGTGCACAAACCAGGTAGCTGCATGTCAGTTACTTTTCATAGCTCCCAGAACACTGAATGGAGGTGGGGGGCAGGAGGGAGCTGTTCAGATGCAGACCCCTGGTGACATTGGAGGTACCAAACATGGTCAAAGACATATACAGGTATCTACATGCTCTGATGGATTAATTCTGGGAGTCTGAGAACATCTGGGGCATCCTTTTTAAGTGTGAGGAAATGTCATCCAGAATAACCTGGTCAGACTTGAGATGTGTGCCCTTGTCAACCTCCTGAAGTTCAAGAAGGAGCAGTGCAAGGTGCTGCAACTGGTTCAGGGAAATTCCATATATCAATATAGGTTGGGTGATGAATGGATTGAGAGCAACCCTGCCAAGGAAGACATCAGAGTATTGGTGTTTGAAGAACTGGATACGATGTGTCAGGGTGCATTTGCAGCCCAGAAAGTCAATCATATCCTAGACTGCATGAAGAAAGCCCAGCAGGCTGAGGCTGGTGATTCTCTTCTTTGACTCGGCTCTGCTGAGACCTGATTGCACCATGTAGTTCTGGGGCCCCAGTGCAACAAACATCTAGACCTGTTAGAGTGGCTAAAGAGGAAGGCCATGAAAATGATCAAAGAGGTGAAATAGCTCTTCTACAAAGAAAGACAGAGTATTGCGGTTGTTCAACCAGGAGAAGAGAAGGCTCCAGACACGTTATTGCTCCCTTCCAGTAAATCAAGGGAACTTGGAAGGAAGACTTTTTTTTTTAAAACTTTAATATTATTATTCTTTTTATAATTGTCTGTGTAGACAGGACAAAGGGTTATATGTTTGAACTGAAAGAGTGTAGATTTAGATTGGATATAAGAAAGAAAGATCATAGGATGAGAGTGGTGAGAGTCTTAAAAAGGTTTCCCAGAGAAGTTGTGAATGTCCCATCATTGGAAATGTTGAAAGTCAGGTTAAAAAGGACTTTCAGCAACCTTTTCCTTATCATGGCAGAGGGGTTGGACTGGATGATTTAGAGTCTTGTTCCAGCCCAAATCAATTCAATACACTATCATTCTTTCATTCGATGATTCAATGACTCCATCATGCTATGATCTAGCTGCTGCTTTAAGCCTCAGAGAGATCAAAACTTCCATTTTCTTTATGTATTCTAATGCTATCTTTAGGCAACACCTGATCTATTTTCTTACATGATCTTTAATATCTACATGCTGAAAAAAAAAAAAAAAAAAAAAAGATAATAAGATTACCTCTTGTCAGAGGTGAGCATAAATTAGGGAGTGAGTTTCATTGACTGTTAAACTTTCTCATACTTTATTTTAGTTTGCTCGCAATTAAGAATCATTCTTCTCTACCTGTGTGCAGCCTGTTCTCTAAGGAAAGCAGGAGGGAGTTGGGACAAAGGAACTACAAGGTGCAACTGCAGATTTGAGTGGAGAAGTCTGATGTCAGAAGTGATGCGAGTCCTAGGGGATCAATGAGAGAAATGGTGCAAGCTGGGGAGGTGAGGAGCAAGGTTGTCTCTACAGGGTCCGACTTGTATCTACCCAGACCTCCTTCAAAGAAACTCTGTTCTAGTAAGTCCCAAGGGGTAGTTGGTGGCAGGTCCATGAACTTCATTTCCTGAGAGCAGACTGATGAAATCTCTCATAAAACCAAAGTCAGAAGCCAAACCCAAAGATCTTCAAAGCACTGACTGGTCTTGCAAAACGCCATTTCTGACAAAGCCCTATGGACTCCTTAGGGCAGGTAATTGGAGGCCATGATTACAGGTAGGCCAAGGCCCTGTGCAGGTGGCTCTGAGGCTGAGAAAATGCTGGCTTTGTTTCATCAAGCAGAAAGGCCAAGTCCTGCTGCCAGGCCTGGGCAGAGAGGTCCTGTCCCTCATGTGGGGCTCTGGGCTCTTGCTGAGGCAGTGGGATGTGGGGTATGCTGTACTGTGACAAGAAAATACAACTGGATCCACATCTCCTCTTTGCACCTCCTGAAGGTGTCACACCAATTTGTGTCATTTGGCACTGCATACCCCACATCCCACTTCCTGAGGAAGTGCCTGGAGCAACATGTGAGGGACAGGACCTTTCTGCCCAGAGCTGGCAGCAGGGCTTGGCCTTTCTGCTTGATGAAACAAAGCCAGCATTTTCTCAGCCTCAGAGCCACCTGCACAGGGCCTTGGCCTACCTCTGATCATGGCCTCCAATGGCCACCACAGTGCTCTAAGGTGTCCATGGGGCTTTTTCAGAAATGGCCCTCATTGCAACCAATCAATGCTTCGAAGAACTCTGGGGTTTGGCTTCTGACTTTGACTTTCTGAGAGATTTCATCAGTCTGCTCTCAGGAGCTGAAGTTGATAGACTTAGCAGCAACTACACTTTGGGGCTTATTAAGACACAGAAAGGCCTAGAGGTCTCTTAAGGAGGTCTGGACAGGTAGGAGAAGTTTGACCCTGTAGAGACAACCTTGCTCCTTACCTCCCCAGGTTGCACCATTTCTCTCATTGATCCCCTAGGACTTGCATCACTTCTCCTGACCTCAGACTTCTCCACTCAAATCTGCAGTTGCACCTTGTAGTTCCCTTGTCCCAAATCCCTCCTACTTTACTTAGAACATCCTATAACATAAAGGACTATACATGATACATATATTACTATGTTTAGCCTATGTATATTAGATATATATGTATTACTATATATATATTACTGTTATAAATGAGGTCTCAATTCAATCTGAATTTTGTAATATTTATAAAACAAATATTTCTAAAAGGTATAAAAGCTATAAGAGGTACAAAAGGCAAGTAAACAACACTGGGTGTGCGGGGAGTCTACGCTCCACCAACACACACACACGAACATCAAACATTCTAAATACATGTATTCAGAACATTGCTTTACATACTAACCCAAGTATGCCTATACATATGTACAATCAGGAAAGGTAACAAACAATCCTTTAAGTTCCATAACATAACAGTCTCCATTTACCATTCCTTTTGAACAATATGTCTTGCTTTAAGTTGTCAAGCAACTTGGTCTTCAGGCCTTATGTATCCCGTTCTTCCCAGAGTGAAGAAAAACATATCCATCTCCTTTTCAAGGCCAGTGAGGCCTGTGTCAAAAGGCACGTCCAGGTCAACAGGGGGCATAACTGCAAAAGCCTTCGATGGCTGCAGCAGCAGAGGGGCCCATGGCATAGCAGTTGGATCAGTAAAGGAGCCTGCAGCTCCCTCACTATGTGGCAAGCCACACGTTTGTGACTGTGGCTCCACAGGGCTCTTCAAGGCCTCAGAGATTGCTCGCCAGGTGCCGAGCAATCCCACTGCAACCTTGCCATTTTTAGTTGCAGAGTCCCACACCTTGACCTCAGTTTGGTCCCATATTTCAGGCTCATAAACTGTCCAATTGTTAATAAGGAGAATGAGCTGTAAGGTTACCAGGACAGTCTTTGTTCCTAAGGACGTATGATTCCCCATAATGCGCAACTGCTTACCAGCGAGAGGCAGTTGTGTGCACAGGTCCACTTCTCTCAGCTCGAGCTTCTCTCCAGCTCCAGTGTGCCTATTTCCAGCGACTTTCTGTATGAGCTTCTCTGAGCAGTTTGCTGAGTCTGGCCGAACCTACCTTCATGTGCCTGTTCCCATCCTGGTCTCCGTTCTGCCAGCCTGTTCCTCTTCACTTCTTTTTCCTGCTTCTTTATTGATGTAACTTCATCGTGCTGCCTTCTTTTTTATGTTGAGGGCAGGCTCCCCTCTTACACCCTTCTCTCCACAGCAGTTCTTTTCAAAACAACTTTTCATTGGTCAAACAACTTTGAATGTAGCAACAGCAAACACCCAGAAACATCCATGACTTAATGGCTGGAGAACAAGAAACCAGCTGGGGAACAAGAAACAGGAGACTGCATGGAGTCTCCTGAATCATCCTCCTTTGTTCCCTCTAAACTCTTTTATATTCCTGATGGCCTCGTCGTTAAGAGTCTAATGTTATCTCAATCACGGGGTTTTCCAACCCCCATGGCCACATTCCTAAATCTCGCCCTTCTTTTTTAATATCAACCATTTTCTCGACACGAATTACCACTCCATATATAACATTACCATGTATATATTACCATATATTACCAAGTTTTTCTTGTATATTGAACAATATCATGCATCTTTCTTGTAACATATCAAACAATAACCTCTCACACACACAAAAAATAAATATAAACAGCACCTTTAATGAGTACCTTAATCAAATCAAGTGCCTTCAATCAAAACTCAGGGGTGAATAAATAAAACTTTTACTCCTTTCTTTACCCCATGTCTCAGAAACTTCCTTACAAAGGTTCTGGTTTGCTCAGTGTCAGCTGGCAGCATCCTTCCTCAGCACAGAGGAGAACTGAAACACAGGGCTTCTTTAGCCCACCAGAGATCACAATTCCAGGACTGTCTGCTTCTCAACTTTCAGCAAACACAATCCACACAGATCCTTGCTCGATGAACACTTTAATTGATGAGGATATTTCTTTGGAGTTTCACAGAGACAACATTTCTCTGAAGTCTGTAGCTCATCAGATAAGATTTCTTCCAGATGAGAAAGCCAGGTGTGAGACTAGAAGAGGAAAGGAAATTCTCTTAACCCCCACCATGAGCAATAGCCCAGGCGCAGCATGGACAACCAAGTTGCCAACGTACTGAGATGATGCAGCCCACTGGGGGCAAAGGAATTAGATGTGAAGGAAGGGGTCCAGCTGGAGGAGAGATACCATGCAGATGAGAGCCTACGAATAAAAATAGATGGGATAACCCAAACATTGGTTTCTGGGGTCATTTCTGATACCTTTGGTTATCTGAAAATTCTGCATGGATCAGAAAAGCATGACATAGGCCTTAAATGTGACTGTCCCCCATTTCAGTAGCTGCAGGAGGTAGAAAATACATGGACTGGGACAGATGCTGTGCACTTCTTTCCTGGGTGCTTACAAAAGAGTGTTCCTCTTCCTTGACCATCTCCACCAGAATGAGGAGTTCATGTACCAGGCTTGCACGTGAAGCCTGTGCACTAGTGTGAGGCTCCTGAGACAGACTGGGATACATATCTCTTGTCTTTAGCAGCAGCAGCACAAACAACTGTGCCCAGTGGGTCTTCCTGTCCTGCATTTCCATTCAAGACAGAGGTAGCTTTTAAACTAAAAGAGGGTAGTTTTAGACTGGATATTCAGAAGAAATTGATTTCTCTGAGGGCAGTGAGGTACTATAACTGGTTGACCAGAGAATCTGTGCGTGCCCCATTCCTGGAAGTCATCAAGACCAGGTTTAATGGGGTTTGATCAACCTGGTCTGGTGCAAGGTACCCCTGCCTATGGCAGGGCAGTTGGAACTATTAGTTGTTTTAGGTAGCTTTGAAACCAAATCTTTCTATGTTTTTGTGATCTTATGATTAATGTGACTGACCAGACTTGTTTCCCATCACTGCCTCCCATGCTTTTTTACCCTCGTTGTAGGGGAAAAGGTCCTTGACCAGATCCCCTCAGTGCTTAGCTGCCTGTCAGTTCTAAACCACAACATATTGCTGTTGGTGACTGGGCCAATCTTCAGCTAAAACAATTACAGCCAATGGATTAATCTGAACAAGTTTTCCAGATGAAGCCAGTGCACAGATTCCCCTTTGCCAGTCTAGAGGCAAAGAGCAAGGCAGGTTGTTTGGGGTCTAAGAGCAGCCCAAACCCCAGGCTGAAATGTCCATGCAAACATGGTTGTACTCCCCACTTCTGAGCTTCCCATTTTCCTGTCTAAGTGCACACATTCTGCCCTGGGACAGGTCCTGAGGGGACAATACAGCCCACTGAGAAACTACTTTTCTGCCTCAAATCCATCATCTCCTCCTCCTCCACCCTTGCATTTTGAGGTGTTCTCTTTTTGTAGTCATCTGCTCTGATCCTTTCTATTTCTAAACACACAGGGAAAGGTGAAGGAGAAAATGCCTGTTTTATTAAACAAGTTTCTCTCTCTCTCTCTCTCTCTTTATTTATTTATTTATTTATTTATTTATTTTCTGTTAGAAGAGTAGTTTGATTTACAGAAGAGAATAATTTACCAAAATCATCAGACACCTGAGACTTCAGTAATGAGTTTCACCTACTTCACTCCTGGTGCCTGTGAGAACTTGTTCTCCCGAGGCTCCCCCAACAGTCAATGGAGACAAGAGAAAGTGCTTGTGTCTGGGTCGTCCCAGCCTAGAACTGTCATGACAAATAAAGGTGAGGAATCTCTTTCAGATGCTCTTCTCTCTCTCAGCATTGACAGGATAGGAGTAAGTTAAATTGCTCAACCTGAATGATATAACTTTTAGACAACTGAAATATACACCTGTATGGTAATACTTGGCACTTTGTTTTTTCTAGGCGCTTCCTCTTTCTACATCAAGGACTGTCCTTAAGCTTTCAAAGATGACAAATTTTTTTCCACCTCTCACAAAAGTAAGGCTGTTAGGGGAGGCCTTTTGATTGTATGAGAGAAGAGCAAATGTTTAGAAACAACTGCGTTTCCACACAGAATGAGGTCAGATGCGTCTCTGTGACAGATCTGTTTCCACTGACCTGGTGGGACCATAATGAATTTTGACTTTAATTTAGAGTACTGAAAAAAGCAAGCTATACTTGCTACTTGTATTCCATCTTTCCTAAAGAAACAAAGGAAGATAATGTAGAAGAAAACAGGGCATTACAAAAGAGGTACTTGAAATTTGCTTAATTTGAAATCAAGCAAGGGATCCCCAGTGGTTGCTAGTCCAAAAAGGGTGGATACTGAAGAGGAGAGATAATAAATTCCAATGTACATGTTTGAACTGATGATTTAGCTTTTACATAATAGAAAGCATTTATGCAGGACATGAAATTCCCTTTGGAAACACTGGTATGATGGATGCTTGCAATTCTTCTGAGTGGAATTTCACAGGAATAGAGTATAACAGAGTAACAATCCGTTCTTAGCCCTGTGTTTTTGTAGCGAGAATCATTTGTAGCTGATGGACAAAGGTGGAAAGAAGACAAGAAATTCTCTGAGGATTCTGCATGATATGTGAAACAGAAAAGTCAGGGTGTGAGGAATGTGCAAAAGAATCTGTGTGTGTGTTGTATAGGAAGTCTGCAAGCAAGGCAAGAGAGAAGGAAGGATATAGCCTTCTTTCCAGACCATGAAATTATTGGACTTGTTTTTGCCATGTCAACAGGATGAATGGAAATTGGGTATGGGAACAGGCAATGGAACTGTCGTTACTGAATTAATCCTTATGGGCTTCTCAGGTCTTGATCAAAAGCTACGGCTATTTCTCTGCCTGGTCCTTCTACTCATGTACCTGACAACGGTGATGGGGAATGCAGCCATCATTTTCCTGTTGTGTGTGGATAACCGCCTGCAAACCCCCATGTACTTTTTCATTGGCAATCTGGCGTTCCTGGAAATCTGGTTTACGTCCTCCACAAGCACCAAACTGTTAGTGATTCTGAGCTCTGGCAGGAGAACAATCTCAGTAGGCAGATGCTTTGCCCAGTCCTCCTTCTATTTTGCCCTGGGTGCTGTGGAGTTTGTTCTCCTTGTTGTCATGTCCTTTGACCGTTATGTTGCCCTCTGTCAGCCTTTGCGCTATGCTGCCATCATGAAGCATCAGCTCTGCATCCAGCTGGTTGCTTCTGTTTGGGTCATGGGCTTCACATTCTTGATTTACCGCCTGGTGTTGCTCTCCAAGCTCACTTTCTGTAGTTCGAACAAGATCCAGCATTTTTTTTGTGACAACACCCCCTTATTCCAACTGTCCTGCTCTGATGTCACCCTGCTTTGGAAAACAGACGCGTTTTTCTTATTATTTATTGTGCTGTCTTCCTTGTTTCTAACTCTGGCATCTTACACAAGTATCTTCTTCTGTATCCTACAAATGCCAGCAGCCTCTGCAAGGAGAAAAGCTTTTGCTATGTGCTCTTCCCACCTCACCACCTTGGCCATTGTCTATGGAAGCTGCATTGCTCTCTACGCACCCTCGTCAGGACATGTTTCTTTGGAGACCAACAGCATTGTAGCTTTGCTGAACACAGTCCTGTACCCATTCTTAAACCCATTCATCTACAGTCTTAGAAACAAGGCCGTGATGCTGGCCCTGAAGGAAGCCATGGCCCATGCAACAGCACAGCTTTTCGCCTAACCGTGATGCATTTCTGAAGAGCAATTTGAGTTCTCTGCTGTCATATCTTATGTAATACCACAATCATACATATATGACCTCCACATGCAGATGCCTCCAGAGGATTATGTTCTTGCTGGATTATGTTAGGCTGTGTGATAAGAAGCACATCTGCAAACAAAATAAAGGCCCAAGGAAATGATGTCAGGATGAACAATTCAGTTCATGCCCTGCTCTGACTGCTTCCAGGCCCATCACAGGAGAGTCCTCAGCTCAACAAAAGCCCATCTCGATGAGCCCAGAGGAGCACAAAGCACAATGGCAGGTGGGAATCCAAGTTACTGGCTCCTGTGGAACCAAGATCTTGACCCAGCTCCTTCCAGGACTGCCTTGGGAGAGTTGTCACCCCACTGTCCAGGCAGAAACCCATCCAGATGCATCACTGGCAGCAGCTCTCCACATCACCATTTGGAGTAATGGGATTGCTGCCAAGGGCTGTAGGTCATCTGATGGTTGTACATAGGGGTAAGTACAGCAGCTGGACTAGAACCAGGGCATCAGAGGGCCCATGTGTCATTGTAGTCAGCAACAGGAGAGATGGGAGTGTGTGGACTTAATGTGTGTGTGCCTGTTTCTTTGTGAGTTTGTATGAGATTGGGGTGGTGTGTGCCAGCAGCTACAGTGGGGCTGCACCCACGGGGGCTCATATGTCCAAGTGTCTTCATCTGGGCAGACTGGGAGCCAGGAACTTGTCACAGGCAGGCTGAGTATCTGATCCCAGCTGCTGGAGGTATCTGCCTTGCACACACGCACATGAACATGCATTTGTGCACACAAGCACTTTGCGTTTCCCAATAATGGACCTCCATCTTGCTCAGCCAGAGCGGCAATCAGGATAATGCTGCTGCTGTTTGTGGCTGTGTGAATGCTGAGTGTGCCTGCCTGCATTCACCTGTGTCCTATGTCATTGTGGACTGCACTCTGCTGCTAAAGGGATGACAAAAACACATTAGAAATATCAGTCGTGGCATGCCTCTTGTCTGGCTTTGATTCTAGTTCATATTGGAGTTCTACCACATCCAACGCTGCAGCACTCAGTAGTGGCATGATTTCATTCAGGCCATGATAGTCCATTGTTACTCTCCACTTTTCGTCAACTATTCACACTGACAATATGGGACCATTAAAGGGTGAGCAAGTCTTACTGATCACTTCTTGTCTCTCCAGTCAATAAATCAGCTCATGAATGTGAATCAGGGAGTCTCAGTTAGTGCAATATTGCTCCCTGTGCACCACTGGGGTAGTGATCAGCATCTGCTGCTCTTTGACCCTCAGCAACCCCACAACAGAAGGGTCCTCCAAGAGACCGGGCAAGGCAAAGAGCTGTTTAATCTCACTGTCTTAAGGAGGCTGCACTTCAGCCTCCAAAACAGTTAACTGTCAGGATTCGCCTGTCACTCCAGAGATGAAAATGAGTTCTGCCCATTTGTAGCTGGATGACATTGCAGTACACCTTGCACTGGTTTCCACTTGAGCCTCATACTTCTGTGGATCTGATGTTTCAGGCCATCGAACCCACACTGTCCAATAACCTCAGTTGTCCCTCCACCCGATTGGAGGCAGAGCACCTCTAGTCCTTGTCAGAGTATTCATGGAAATTGGAGCAGCAATTGTGGGTAAAACTACAGAGTGGTATGTTGTGTGGACCCACCATATCCCCTTTCTTGAGCAGAGGCATGTTTACTCCTAATAGTTGAGGTACTGGTTCATACACGTAGAGGGAAGGTATATGCTCTTTGAGTTGGTGGACCTCTTGGGAAAGTTTCTCCACAACCAAGACACAGGCCCATAGTGCAGAAGTGCCTGCCATGACCATGCTGCATCTAAGGGGATCTACTTTTCATTAGGGCTATCTGCACAAGAAAAGTCTTAGAAAAACAGACCATAGAAAGAAAAATACTGTAAAGGAGTTCATGAGAGCTCTGGGAGATGGGGCAAGTTTCTAACTCCCTGAAGCTCATACAGCAACTGGGCAAAATAGAATCATAGAATCGTTGGAGGAGAGACCTCCAAGGTCATCTGGTCTAACCATGCCCCTACTCCCAATGTCACCTACTAAATCATGTCCCTAAGCACCAGGTCCTAGCTCTCCTTAAAAACCCCCAAGGACGGCGACACTACTGCTTCCCTAGGCAACCCATTCCAATGCCTGACTACTCTTTCTGAGAAGAAATGTCTTCTAATTTCCAAACTAAACCTCCCTGGAGCAACCTGAGGCCATTCCCTCTAATCCTATCAGTAGTTATCTGCAAGAAGAGGCTGACCCCCAGCTCCCCACAACTTCCTTTTGGTAGCTGGAGAGAGCAATTAGGTCTCCCCTGAGCCTCCTCTTCTGCAGACTAAACAACCCCAGTTCCCTCAGCTGCTCCTCATTAGAATTGTGTTCCAGACCCTTCACCAGCTTTGTAGCCCTTCTCTGGATATGTTGCAGGGCCTCAATGTCCTTCTTGTAGTGAGGGGCCCAAAACTGAACACAGTACTCAAGGTGCAGCCTCAGCAGAGCAGAGTACAGGGGGATGATCACCTCCCTGGTCCTGCTGGCTGCACTATTCCTGACACAAGACAGGATGCCATTGGTCTTCTTGGCCACCTGGGCAGACTGCTGGCTCATGGTCAAGTGAGCATCAACAAACACCCCCAGATCTTTTTCCTCTGCACAGCTTTCCAGACGCTCTGCCACAAGCCTGTAGCATTGCATGAGGATGCACTTAGCCAAGTTGAACCTCATCCCACTGGCCTCTGCCCTTTGATTCATCCTGTCCAGGTCACTCTGAGGGGCCTTCATACCCTCTGACAGATAGACACTTCTCCCTAACTTGGGCTCTATCCCTGCTCTGGCCTGTCCTTTTGTCCCACACATGGTCCCATGGCCCCACTGTTCAGGCACAGCACAGGGAAGGGTGAGGTCAGGGTGGGCAATGGTCCCCAAGCACGATCCCCACTGCAGCCCTTGCTTCCCTTTCTCTATAGCTCTCCCCTTCCCCCCTGTGCCTGATGCCTGCTTTGCCCTGACCATGTCCCACGGGGGGTTTCACAGACATCCCTGCTCTGGGGTCTGAAGGTGTCTGGTCCAGGGAAGAGGTTGGACAGGGTTGGCCATTCCCCCACACAGGCAGGGAGCTGAAGGTGAGGATGGGGGTGGCCTGGCAGCAAACCCCAGCCATAAATCAGAGTGAGCAGCCAGCACTAGGAACAGCCATTGCTAGAGGCTGGGGATGACAATTGTCACGGGCCACCTTCCCTTGCTAATCATTCCACCAATGGCCCAGAGTGACCACCTGCCTCCTGCACTTGCATGTTACTCCTGTCCACGAGCTCTGTCTCTGCACCACAAATGCCCTGCTGTGAGTCCTCACCCAGCATGGTCACACAACGCAGACAATATCTGAGTTTTCCTCTGGCAGGACAGGACCCTTGTCCTCCATGTTACTCCTGTCCATGTTACTCCTGTCCCCTTCCTGTGGTCCCTGCAGTGCCCAAAGCTGGTGGTGATGCTCTGCAGAGTGAGGGGCCTGGTTTAAAGCCATTCTCTCTTGTCCTGTGAATAATGGCCTGAGGAAAAAGTTGTTCTCCATCTTTTTTTATAAGCCCCTTTAAGCATTGGAAAGCTGTAGTGAAGTCAACCCAGAGCCTTCTCTTCTCCAGGCTGAACAGCCCCAGCTCTCTCAGCCTTTCTTTACAGGAGATGTGCTCCAGCCCTCTGATCAGCTATGTGGACCTCCTCTGGACCCACTCTAACAGATCAACTTCCTTCTTGTGTTGAGGACCCTGCACTCCAAATGAGGCCTCACAAGGGCAGAGCAGAGGGGCACAATCGCCTCCCTCATCCTGCTGGACACTCCTCTGTTGATGGAGCCTGGGGTGCAGTTGGCTTCTGGGCTGCAAGTATGCACTGCTGGCTAATGTCAAACATTTTGTCCACCAGAACCCACAAGTCCTTCTCAACAGGGCTGCTCTCAATGAGTTCTTCTCCCAGTCTGTCCTCATGTCTGGGATTGTCCTGGCCCAGGTGCAGCGCCTTGCACTTGGACTTGTTGAACCTCTTTAGATTCATATGGGCCCACTTCTCAAACTTGCTCAGGTCCAAACAGATATCATCCCTTCCTTTTGTTGTATCAACAGCTCCACTCAGCTTGGTGTCATTGGCAAAGTTGCTGAGGGTGCACTTGATCCCACTCTCTTGTCTACGTCACTGATAATAATATGAAACAGTGCTGGTCCCAAGACAGGCCCTGAGGGACACTACTCCTCACCAGCCTCCACCTGGACATAGAGCCATTGACAGCAATTTCATAGAGCAATGACCTCCACTTGATAATAAAACAATTTCTTCATCCTGTTCCTGACCACAACATTGGAAGAAGAACCCAACGTCCAGGCACCAGCACTGAGGAAATACCCTTTTATTAAAGAGATGTGACAGGGGAAACCAGCTGTACCATAACACTAGACACAGGTACAAGGGTATCTGGGTCAAAAAGAGTGGGTTTAGGCCACTCTGCAGAAGTGGAGTGAAGGCAGACAAATACGATTATCACGGAAAAAAAAAACAAAAAGACCATCAGTTTCTTGAGACAAATTGGAAATCCCTTGTGAAGAGACATGTGCAGCTTATTGCTGCTGAAGGACTACTGATTGACTCAGCTTCTTCAGTGCATCCTTGAGCTCCTGGTTCCTCATGCTGTAGATGACAGGGTTCACTGCTGGAGGCACCACTGAGTACAGCACTGTCACCACCAGGTTCAGGGATGGGGAGGAGATGAAAGGGGGGTTCAGGTGGACAAATATGGCAGTTCTGGAAAAGACAGAGACCACAGCCAGGTGAGGGAAGCAAGTGGAAAAAGCTTTGTGCTGTCCTTGCTTGGATGGTATCCTCAGCACTGATCTGATGATCTTCACGTAGGAGAAAAGAATAAAAATAAAACATCCTGAAGCTAAAGAGAGACTAATCAGAACAAGCCCAACTTCCCTGAGGTAGACATCTGAGCAGGAGAGCTTGAGGATCTGGGGAATTTCACAGAAGAATTGGTCCAGGGCATTGACTTGGCAAAGGGGAAGGGAAAATGTACTGGCAGTGTGCACCATGGCTTTGAGAAAGCCACTGCCCTGATGAAGAGTAGTCCTGATGAGAAGGACCTGAGGGTTCTAGTTGAAGAGAAGCTCAACATGAGTCAGGAATGTCCACTTGCAACCCCAAAAGACTACAGTATCCTGGGCTGCATCAAAAGCAGAGTGACCAGCAGGTTGAGGGAGGTGATTCTCCCTCTCTACTCTGCTCTTTTGAGACCCCACCTGGAGTTCTGCATCCAGCTCCGGGGCCCCAGCACAAGAGACACATAAGATTTTGGACATAGGACTTAGAGAGTGGGACCATAGCAGAGCCACAGCAATAATCAGTGGAGTGGAACACCTCTCCTGTGAAGGCAGGCTGAGCCAGTTGGGTTTGTTGAGCCTAGAGAAGAGCAGACTCTGGGGGGAACCTTCTTGCCTTCCAGTACTTAAAGGGAACAAGTAATATGGGGAAAGACTTTTTCCAGCTCCAACCAATTTGTGATTCAGTCATTCTGGAATGTCTTGCAATGTCTCTGAGAACTTTTCTGTAGTATCATTGCACCAGCTGTACTCCAGGTTCCCAAGGGCAGAGACTCATTTTGAGAATGACACCACTCACTGTGTAACCTTGAGGAACAGGGATTACAAACAGCGGCGAGGCCTCAAAACACAGCATGGTCATGCACTCTAACTCCACAGTCTAGTCCTTTCTTCCCTGAGTCAGAAGGGACCTCTGGAGGTGTTCACTACCATCATCTTCTCTGAGCAGTTATAGCTTTACGGTAGATCAGGATAGTCAGTGCTTTCTGCAGCTGGGTATTGAAATGTCTGAGCCCATGACCCAGTGCTGATCCACAGTAGCTGTTCCACTATTACAGACACTGATGCCAGCAGGAAGATGGAGCTGGTCAAATTTCAAAGATTAGCTCCCCTTGGGTAGTGGGGAATGGCCATCCTCACACTCCCCACATGTGGTCCCCAAGCTGCTGCTGCTGCTGCGCAGAACAACTAGGCTGTGGTTCTGTACCAGACAGAGGTACTTTACGAAGGGGGAAATGAATCACTCCACAGCTTCCCTCTCCTCTGCCTGCTGGATGCCCACTCTCTTCCCTGAGATTGCGGAGTCACAGGTTCCCTGAAATACCTGGCTTTAGTTCTTTCACTGTGGCTGAGCTCACAGTGGGAGATCTCTCACTTTCAGAGGGGCTGCAGTCACTGCCCACACCAGGCTCCCGTGTCCCTGGAGGTATCCTGGGCTCTGCAGGCAGCTCCAGATTCCCCTCCTAAAGGACATCACCTACGGATCACATGTGGGAATGGCCCTGGCCATGTAATGCAGTGACCATTTGCTGCCTCTGCTGTCAGCAGGCACCCATGGGTGAGTGTTAAATCTAGTCCTTGGTCTCTGATAGGTCACAATGCAAAAATGAGCAATTCCCTCCTGAACTGAAGCAGGTACAGATCCTTGTGGGGAGCAATTCTTTGGGCCTATTCTTGACACATTTTTGGGGGGAAGGAAGTCCCAGCCTTCAGGCATTGCACTGGGGTAATTCCATTTTATTACTGAGATGTCATGAGAGAGTCTTCACTGACTCACAGTGTTAGATGCACAACTATATGGTCTGCTAATGGGACAGTACAAGCTTGTTCATTCACAGCAGTGGGGGGAATCCAAATATTTATAGAATCATAGAATCATAGAATCATAGAATATCCTGAGTTGGAAGGGACCCTTAAGGATCATCAAGTCCAACTCTTGACACCGCACAGGTCTACCCAAAAGTTCAGACCATGCGCCTAAGTTCACAGTCCAATCTCTTCTTAAATTCAGACAGGCTCGGTGCAGTGACCACTTCCCTGGGGAGCCTGTTCCAGTGTGCAACCACCCTCTCTGTGAAGAACCCCCTCCTGATGTCCAGCCTAAATTTCCCCTGCCTCAGCTTAACCCTGTTCCCGCGGGTCCTGTCACTAGTGTTAAAGGAGAAAAGGTCTCCTGCCTCTCGACACCCCCTTATGAGGAAGTTGTAGACTGTGATGAGGTCTCCCCTCAGCCTCCTCTTCTCCAGGCTGAACAGGCCCAGTGACCTCAGCCGTTCCTCGTACGTCTTCCCCTCCAGGCCTTTCACCATCTTCGTAGCCCTCCTCTGGACACTTTCCAACAGTTTCATGTCCTTTTTATACTGTGGTGCCCAGAACTGCACACAGTACTCGAGGTGAGGCCGCACCAGCGCAGAGTAGAGCAGGACAATCACCTCCCTTGACCTACTAGCGATGCCGTGCTTGATGCACCCCAGGACACGATTGGCCCTCCTGACTGCCAGGGCACATTGCTGGCTCATATTCAACTTGCTGTCTACCACGACCCCCAGATCCCTCTCTTCTAGGCTGCTCTCCAGCGTCTCATCACCCAGTCTGTACATGCAGCCAGGGTTTCCCCGTCCCAGGTGCAGGACCTGGCACTTGCTCTTATTGAACTTCATGCGGTTGGTGATCGCCCAGCTCTCCAACCTGTCCAGATCCCTCTGTAAGGCCTTTACGCCCTCATTTGAGTCCACAACTCCTCCAAGTTTGGTGTCATCAGCAAACTTGCTCAAAATACCCTCTATTCCTACATCCAGATCGTTTATAAAAATATTGAAAAGTACCGGCCCTAAAATGGAGCCTTGAGGGACCCCACTGGTGACCGCCCGCCAGCCTGACGCAGCCCCATTTACCATAACCCTTTGGGCCCTGCCCGTTAGCCAATTGCTCACCCATCGTATGATGTTTTTATTTAGCTATATGGTGGACATTTTGTCCAGTAGGATCCTATGGGAAACCGTGTCAAAAGCCTTGCTGAAGTCCAAAAAAATCACATCAGCTGGTTTCCCTTGGTCCACCATACGGGTGATCTTATCATAAAAGGAAATCAGGTTAGTTAGGCAGGACCTACCCTTCACAAACCCATACTGGCTGGGACCAATGACTGCTTTGTCCCCCAGGTGCGCCTCAATAAGTCCGAGAACCAACTTCTCCATGATTTTACCAGGCACTGATGTGAGACTGACAGGCCTGTAATTGCTAGGGTCTTCTTTCTGACCCTTCTTGAAAATTGGCACAACATTTGCCAGCTTCCAGTCTACCGGGACCTCTCCAAATTCCCAGGATCGTTGAAAAATAATTGAAAGAGGTTCCGCGATGACATCTGCCAGCTCTTTCAGCACCCGGGGATGAATCCCATCCGGACCCATGGACTTGTAGGGATCCAGGTGGAGTAGCAAATCCCGCACACGTTCAGGGTCGGTTGGGAGTTTGTCATCCCCACCGTCCTGGTCCTCCAGCTCAGGGCACCCTGGGTCCCGAAGCCCATCATCGGCATTGAAGACAGAGGCAAAGAAGGCGTTAAGCATCTCTGCTTTGCCTACGTCATCGTCTGTGAGGAGACCTTCCCTATCAAGGAGCGGCCCTATGTATTCTTTAGTTCTCCTTTTTTCCATTTACATATCTAAAAAAACCCTTTTTATTTTCTCTCACAGACACAGCCAGCTTCAACTCTAGCTGTGCTTTGGCCACTCGAACTTTCTCCCTACAAACACAAACAGCATCCCTGTATTCTTTCCATGACGCCTGGCCCTCCTTCCAGTAGCGAAACACTCTCTGTTTCTGCCTAATCTCCATTAGAACGTTCCTGGTCAGCCACGCCGGCCTCCTGCCCCGCCTGCCTGACTTGCGATATTTTGGAATTGCCTGATCTTGTGCTTCTAGGAGGCATCTCTTAAAGAGTGACCAGCACTGGTGGACATCGAGGCCTTCAAGAGCAGTTTCCCAGGGGACCTTGCTGACTAGTTCCCTGAGCAGCCTGAAGTCCGCTTTCCCCATATCTAGGGATGAGGTTTTGGTGGCACTTTTCCTTCTGTCACCATAAATTTTGAACTCAACCACTTCATGGTCGCTATGACCGAGGCGGCCACCAATCACCACATCTCCCACCAGACCCTCTCTGTTTTCTAGCAACAGGTCTAGGAGGGCACCTTTCCTAGTTGGCTCCGTTAGCACCTGCACCAAGAAGTTATCATCTAGGTGCTTCATGAACCTCCTGGACTTGCTCGTGTCAGCCGTGTGGCACTCGCAGTTATTGTCTGGCAAGTTGAAGTCCCCCATAAGGACAAGGGGAGTTAATCTCGAGGCCTCTCTTAGTTCTGTAAAGAATAATTTATCGGCGCTATCGTCCTGGCCAGGCGGTCAGTAATAGACTCCCACAATGACATCCCCTTTATTCGTTCGTCCCTTGATCCTTACCCAGAGGCTCTCAACTTTGCCATCGCCGACCTGAAGTTCCACACAGTCCGGCCCCTGCTTCACATACATCACCACCCCACCACCTCGCCTACCCTGCCTGTCCCTCCTGAAGAGCCTGTAACCATCTATCGCAACACCCCAGTCACAGGACTCATCCCACCAGGTTTCGCTTATGCCGATGATGTCGTAGTTGCGGGACTTGGCCAGGACTTCTAGCTCATCTATTTTATTCCTCATACTGCATGCGTTTGTGTAAAAGCATTTCAAGTGTGTCTCCTTACACTCAGCACCTTGTGGATCTGACCAAAGGACCTCACTGGCACACAGCCCCTCTGATTCTAGCGTACCATCCCTTAGGTCTTCACCGGCGCGTCTGGTTTTAGCCCCTTCCCCCTTCAACTCTAGTTTAAAGCCCTATCTATCAGCCCTGCCAACTCCTGACCAAAGATCCTTACCCCTCTCTGAGAGAGGCTCATCCCATCCGGTGCCATCAGGCCCGGTGTAGCATAGACCTTCCCGTGATCAAAGAAACCGAAATTCTGCCGGTCACACCAGTCTCGAAGCCACGAGTTTATGTGAAAAGCACGTCTTTCAGCTTCGATCCCCCCTATCGGAAGGACAGAGGCAAACACCACCTGCGCCCCTGATCCTCTAAGTAGTTGCCCCAAATCCCTAAAGTCTCTTTTGATCGCCTTCGGACTTCTCATTGCTACTTCATCGCTACCAGCCTGAAAGACCAGTAGCGGGTAGTAGTCAGTGGGCCGTACCAGGCGCTTGACTTTCTTGGCAAAGTCTCTCACCCGAGCCCCAGGGAGGCAACAGACTTCTCTGCGGGTTGGGTCTGGTCGGCATATCGGTCCCTCTGTCCCTTTCAGAAGGGAGCCCCCCATAACAATAGCCCTTCTTTCTTTTTTGAAGGATGATGTGGCAATGCGACGTGTAGGTCGCATTGTCTTAGGCGCCCCCTCCAACTGGGATGGGTGTTTGTCTACTTTGTCATTTAGATTGTCTTGCTCTAGTCCTTCATATCGATTATTTAAGGGTAGATGAGAAGGTGAGGTGGGCAGAGAGAGGGCTCGCCTACCACCCCGAATAGGCACCTGCCTCCATTCCCCCCCTTGATCTAGGTCTCCTCCCGCTGCCTGGCTGGAGGAGGGAACCTCCGTCTTCTGCGTAACAGGAGACGCCTGTGCCGTGGCAGTCTCGTGAGCCTGCCTCAGAGAGGGTAGAGCGCACCTCCACCAGTCAATTTCCCTCTCTGATTCCCTGATGCTCCTGAGCCTGTTCACCTCCTCCCGGAGCTCCGCTACCTGGCTGAGCAGTTCTTCAACCTGGGCACACCTCCCACAGGCATACCCACCACTGCTGTCGGAAACCGACAGAAGGCTGGGGCACACTCTGCAGCCCAGGACCTGGACGGCTGCGTGTTTCCCCGAGCCCTCCGTCTGAGTAGCCACACTGGCGACCGTGGCTGGAGATGCCGCACGAGATGCGGAGGCCACGGTTTTCTGCCTGGTCGATACCATGGTCAGGTTCTACGCAAGCAGGTTACAAGCACCGAAGGGAGAGGCAGCTGCAACAGAGCGACGATGGGCCCCCCGCTCGCCCTGCCCGCGCAAACTGCCACGCCCTTCGACGTGCCACGCCCTGTTTGCCCGTCCTGTTCGCCGCGCTCCCGGTCGCTCGCGCTCCCTAGGGGCAACTTTTAAACAGCCTGGGAGGGGGCGCTGCTGGCTCTGCCCTCGCCTCGTCAGCCTCTCTCGCGAGGACAGCCGGGTCCCGGCGGCTCCCCCGAGTGGCCTCGATGCCGGACAAAAAGCCCTGCCCGCCTCGGTCCCCTGCTCCGCTGCAGAACACGTCTGCCCCGGAGCCGATCGCCTCAGCTTATGTACAAATGCAAGGAACAGAAGCAGTAATAATAACCCAACCCCCTAAAAAACTAATAATTAATAATAATAATAATGAGTACGAAGGCAACACAAGCTTGGAAGGGGATGTACTTGTATTCATTATTGGACAGTGCAGGGATCTTTATAAGTACTGGAAAACATTCCCCAAATCTGTCTCCTAACTGCACACTTGAGCTCCTTGTTTTGCATGCTGTAGATGAGGGCGTTCAGAGCTGGGGGCACCATGGAGTACAAAACTGCCAGCAAAAGGTTGAGGAATGGAGAAGAGTTGGAGGGGGACTTCAGGTAGGCAAATATGCCAGTGCTGATGAACAGGGAGACCACAGCCAGGTGAGGGAGGCATGTGGAAAAGGCTTTGTGCTGGCCCTGCTGTGAGGGAATCCTCAGCACAGCCCTGAAGATTGGCACATAGGACAGCACAAGGAAAACAAAACACCCAAATGCTAAAACAACACTAACCACAAGAAGCCCAGCTTCTCTGAGGTAGGCATCTGAGCAGGAGAGCTTGAGGATCTGGGGAAGTTCACAGAAGAACTGGTCCAGGAGATTTCCCTGGCAGAGGGGCAGTGAAAATGTATTGGCTGTGTGCAGCACAGCATAGAGAAAAGTACTGCCCCAGACAGCTGCTATCATGTTGACACAAGTTCTGTTGGCCATTATTGTCCCATAGTGCAGGGGTCTGCAGATGGCAATGTAGCGGTCATAGGCCATGATGGTGAGAAGATAAAACTCTGCTGCGACAAAGAGAATAGAGAAAAAGACTTGGGTAGCACAGCCTGCATAGGAAACGGTCGTGGTATCCCACAGGGAATTGGCCATAGCTTTGGGAACAGTGGTGGTAATAGTGCCCAGGTCAATGAGAGAGTGGTTGAGGAGGAAGAAGTACATGGGGGTGTGGAGGCGGTGGTCACAGGCTATGGCTGTGAGGATGAGGCCGTTGCCCAGGAGGGCAGCCAGGTAGATGCCCAGGAAGAGGCCGAAGCGCAGGAGCTGCAGCTCGCGCGTGTCTGCGAATGGCAGGAGGAGGAACTCTGTTGGGAAGCTGCTGTTGGACATTTGCTGTCCTCTCAGGGCAGGGTTGGCTATCCATGGAGGAAAAAAAGAGGGACAAGTTAGAGAGATTTCTCAGCAAAATTCACACCTTCTCCCACAGAAATTACCTTTCCATGAGTTGAATGAGGAATGAGTCAGCTCATCTCCAACCCTCCCAACTGGATGACAACGTCTGACAGTTTAAAATGAAACTTGGGCACCTTGTTCCCAAAAAGATGCCCTCAGGGCAGGGCCTAGCATTCCATGTCGGAACAGAAGCTTACACCCACCTGCACCCCTGACAAAGAGATTAAGAGACCCACACACAGGTGGACAAATAAGAAAGAATACCACAATGCTCCAAACAGCCGACACAGAGAAAGGGAGATGGGCAAGCAGGGAAGCCTTCAGCTTACTAAGCTTGCCATCCACCTTTGGAAGTGACACTGAAGGGCAGGTACTCTTAGCCTCATCGTTGTGTATCACCTCTCAAGACACAGGCTTCTCTCTTATTCTGGAGGTCCAGCTGAGGAAGAGCTGGCTCATGCCCTAAAGTCCCTGAGGGCAGATGCTGTGCTGGGTGGCAGAGGAGAGCAGGGGGTTGCTGCAGAGAAGGGGCCTGCACTGCAGGCCTGGCAGAGAGTGTCTGAATCCTCCCTCCCTTGGTGTTTCAGGCAGCAGCTCCTTCTTCCATCCCTGCCCAGGTCTCTACTTCCTAGAGTTGTCCCTGCTGGCAGCTGCTTCTCTCCCCCCACTTCTCCTCCCTGCCATGGCTCACAGACAACATTCCACCCGCTGTGTGCTCAACTCTGTCTTGCAGACACCGCCTGTCCCTGTATAATTTTCAGGAATATCTCCATGTGTTCAGTGGCTAAGGAGTAGCGCATACCTATCAAGAGCTAAGAAGAACTGGGCTCTCAGGGTCTTCATCAAAATGTAGAAATAAATTCCCATCTCCCACGGCCACTCAGGAAAGCAAGAGGAGAGAAGTCGAAATGCAAACACCTTCCCTTCAAGAATTCCTTGCTCTGATCTTCCTCCTGAAAAGTCCCTTCCAAAATACCCTCGGGGTGCTCTGGAGCCTGACTCATAGAACAGCATCTGGACAGGAGGAGAGTCCTGCTGAGTTATGAGGTTCCTCATAGACCTACGGATCTCTTTCAGTGTAATGATCCAGGGGCATCTGTCACTGATACAAACCTGACAACTTCCTAATGATCCTACTGACTGCTCTTCAGGGAAGGAAAGTTAAAGCACAGACTCCAGAGAGTGTCTTCCCTTCAGGTAGTCCCTGCCTTGGTTTTCTATGTCACGAATATCCCCAAAGATGTAGTGGGGGTGCTGTGGAGCTGTGAGAAGCCTGTCCAAGGCAGCAGCATCTGGACACCAGCAGGATCCTGCCCTGTCCTGTCCTGCCAGGAGGCTCCTTCCACCCACAGCTTCTCCCCGCAGCACCCTGGGCAGCTCCCCAGGCAGGCTGAGTGCTGAGCCTGGCAGGCAGCAGAGGCCCTGCCCTGGCACACAGGCCCTGGGGCACAGCAGGGACCCTGCTCTGCACCACAGCCCTGGCCACCCCTGCCTGCACACGCAACAGCCAGCCCTGGAAGAAGAAACTCTCAAGTCCTCTCCTTCTGATAGTTTACACAGGTAAACCCTGCTCTGGACCTTGTTCTTCTCCTCTTATCCAAAGAAGGTCTGAGAGTCCTCCTGAAAGATCCCATAGGCTGTGGGATTTGCCAGCAAATCTGGAGATGGCACCAGGAACAACAGCTGTGTTGCCCTGAAGCCAGAGACTTAACCTGTTCAGGGCTCTGAAGAGTTCTCCCACAGTGAGCTCTCAGCATCCCCCCTCCACACTGCCTTTAACATCTCCCTCCCTTCTCTCACTGCCCTTGTCCCCTGCAGGCAGTGCCCCCAGCCCTGCTGTGCTGTGCAGAGGATCTGCTCCTGGGCAGAGCTGTCTCTCTGCAGTGCTGCCTGCTTGCCAGGAGCTCCCCTTGGGCCCAGGAGCCCAGGAGCCCAGCTCATCAGCACAGGGAGCTCTTGCCAAGTCCCTGGGCCTCCAGAGGAATCAACTTTGAAACACACCGAAGTAAACATTCATGCTGATTCCCTCCATTGGATAGGGGATAATGTCCTTTTTCATTTCAGAAGAGGTATGATGTCCAAGAATCACTTTTTCCATATCCTGGTTTTAGTCAGAACACCCAGCCTTCCCTCTCCTGAGGGAAGAGTTTCAGCTGGGTCAGTCAAGGCATCTCCTTCTTTATTTGCAGTCCAGATGCTAGAAGGGGCCTTAGTTGCCTCTCCCATGCCTCACACAAGCTCACAGGATTTGGGATTCCTCTTGCCTTGTTTTAAATATGCACAAATCAGGAATCTGCATGTTAGCTGCTTGTCTCAGCTCCCAGCACATTGAATGAAGACAGAGGCCAGGAGGAAGCTGTTCAGATGCAGACACCAGGTGAAAATGGAGGTGCCAGAGAGACATTAGAGTAATATTTGAAGTGCCAAATCCCTCTGGGCCATAAACGGAGATTTTATTGATGTATGTTCAGTATAATATAGTTGTAGCCACTTCTCAAGAGCAAAGAAATAAAAAGCAAGCTATGACTTGGTTGCAATAACTGAAACATGGTGGGACTACGCTGATCACTGGACTGCTACAATGAATGGCTATAAGCCGTTCAGAAGGGACAGGCAGCACAGAAGGGGTGGTGGTGTGGCTTTTTGTATTAGAGAGTGTTTTGATGTTGTGGAACTTGAGTCTGGGAATGATAATGTTGAGTACATATGGGTTAGGATCAGCGGGAAGGCCAACAAGGCAGGCATCGTGCTGGGGGTCTCTTATAGATCACCAAACCAGGATGAGGAGATGGATGAGGTGTTCTACAAGCAGCTGGAAGAAGTTGCGCAATCACCAGCACTTGTTCTCATGAGGGACTTCAACTTTGCAGACATAGCCTGGAAATGCAATGCAGCTCAGAGGAAGCAGTCTAGGAGGTTCCTGGATAGTGTCGAGGATAGCTTCCTGACCCATTTGGTTAGTGAGCCTACCAGGGGAGGTGCCCTGCTAGACCTGGTGTTCAAGAACAGAGAAGGACTGGTGGGAGATGTGGTGGTCAGGAGCTGGCTTGAGCAGAGTGAGCACGAAAAGGTAGAGTTCTCTATTCTTGGTGAAGTCAGGAGGGGGATCAGTAAAACTGCTGTCTTGGACTTCCAGAGGGCAGACCTTGAGCTCTTCAGGACACTGGTTGGCAGAGTCCTTTGGGAGACAGTCCTGAAGAGCAGAGGAGTCCAGGAAGGCTGAGCACTCTTGAAGAAGGAAATCTTCAAGGCTCAGGAGCAGACTGTCCCCACATGCCCAAAGATGAGCCAGAATGGAAGAAGACTGGCCTGGCTGAACAGAGAGTTGTGGCTAGAGCTTAGGAAGAAAAAGAGGGTTTGGGACATTTGAAAAGAGGGCAGGCCTCTCAGGAGGGCTATCAGGATGTCATGAGGCTGTGCAGGGACAAAATGAGAAAGGCCAAAGCTCATCTGGAGCTCACTCTGGCTACGGCTGTTAAAGATATCAGAAAATGTTTTTTTGTAAATACAGAAACACAAAAAGGAGGACTAAGGAGAATCTCCATCCTTTACCGGATGTGGGAGGAAACTTAGTGACAAGAGATGAGGAAAAGACTGAGGTCCTTAATGCCTTCTTTGCTTCAGACTTTAGCAGCAAGACCAGTTGTTGTCTAGATACCCATCCCCCTGATCTGGTGGAAGGGATGGGGAGCAGAATGTGGCCCTCATAATCCATGAGGACGTGGTTGGAGACCTGCTATGGCACTTGGATGTACACAAATCAGTGGGGTCAGATGGAATCCACCTGAGGGTACTGAGAGAACTGGTGGAAGAGTTGACCAAGCTGCTTTCTATTGTTTATCAACAGTCCTGGCTATCAGGGGAGGTGCCAGTCAATTGGCGACTAGCAAAAGTGATGCCCATCTACAATGAGGATTGGAGGGTGGACTCAGGAAACAATGGGCCTGTTAGTTTGACTTCAGTACCAGGGAAGCTCATGGAACAGGTTATCTTGAGTGTCATCACACGGCACTTGGAGGACAACCAGGCAATCAGGCCCAGTCAGCATGGGTTTATGAAAGGCAGATCCTGCTTGACGAACCTGATCTTCTTCTATAACAAAGTGACACAGTTAGTGGATGACGGAAACGCTGTGGATGTGGTCTACCTTGACTTCAGTAAGGCTTTTGACATCGTTTCCCACAGCATTTTCCTGGAGAAACTAGCTGCTTGTGGCTTAGACTGGTGTCGTGGTTCCGCTCGAGTGGGCAGCTGAGCTCCACCACAGCCGCTCTCTCACTCCCCCTCCTCAAAGAGGAATGGGGAGAAAATATGTGAAAAGGGCTCAAGGATTGAGATAAGGATGAGAAAATCACACAATAATTATTGTAACGGGCAAAACAGACTCAGCATTAGAAGATAGTAAGATTTATTGCTCATTACTAACAAGCTAGAGAAGTGAGAAACAAAGGAAATAAACCAAAAGCACCTTCCCCCCCCATCCACCCTCTTCCACCTCCTCCCCCCGAGCGGCGCAGGGGAACGGGAAATGGGGGTTATGGTCAGTCTACAGCACTTCTTCTCTGCCGCTCCTTCTCGGTCACTCTCGTCCCCTGTGCTGTGGGGTCCCACCCACGGGATGCAGTCCTTGATGAACTGATCCAGCGTGGGCTTCCCACAGGCAGCAGCTCTTCCAGAACTGCTCCAGATATGGGTCTGTACCATGGGGTCCATCCCTCAGGAGAAAACTGCTCCAACCTGGCTCCCCTACGGGCAGCAGCTCCTGCCAGGTCACCTCCTCCTGCATGGGCTCCTCTCCACGGGCTACAGGTCCGGCCCGGAATCTGCTCCAGCAGGTCTTCCACAGGCGGCAGCCTCCATCAGTGCAGGGCCTCCTGCTCCACCGTGGTACTCCATGGGCTGCAGGGGGACAGCCTGCTTCACCATGGGCCTCACCACAGGCCACAGAGGACTTCTGCTCCGGCGCCTGGAGCACCTCTCTCCCTCCTTATACACTGACCTTGGCACCTGCAAGGCCGTTCCTCACTCCCTTCACTCTCCCGGCTGCTGTGTGGCGCAGCGTTTTTTTCCCTGTCTTAAATATGCTCTCACAGAGGCACAAAACAACATCGCTTATTGGCTCAGCTCTGGAAAACAATGGGGTCCTTCCCAAACATGGGGCAGCTTCTAGATCTTTCTCACAGAAACCACACCTATGGCTCCCTGCTACCAAAACCTTGCCACGTAAACCCACTACACAGGGCACAGCCAATCCTGGAAGGTCCTGTTATGCATTAATGATACCTTCCTTCTCCCATTGATAGTGGCAAGAAGTGCTATGCTGGACCTCATTCTCAGGAATAAGGCTGGTGGGTAATGTGAAGCTCAAGGGCAGCCTGGGCTGCAGTGACCATGAAATGGTGCAGTTTAAGATATTAAGTGCAACAAGGAGGGAGCACAGCAGTCTCACTGTTACTACCATGGACTTCAGTAGAGCAGACTTTGGACTCTTTGGGCATCTCCTTTGTAGAGTCCCATGGGACAAAGCCCTTCAGGAAAGAGGGGCCCAAGGAAGCTGCTTAGTCTTCAAGGATCACCTCTTCCAATTTGTGGTGGTTTTACTTGGGTGGCCAGCTGAGTTCCAACACAACCACTCTTTCACTCCCCCTTCCTCAAAGAGAAAGGGGGAGAAAATAAGATGCAAAGGGCTCAAAGGTTGAGATAAAGACAGGGAGATCACAAGAAAAAAAAAAAAAGAAAAAAAAAGAAAAGAAAAAAAAGGCAAAAAAAAAGGTAATCGAAAGAAAAAAAAAATAAAGCAATTATTTTGATGGGCAAAACAGACTCAGAGTACAGAGACAGATTGTAAAATTTATTGCCTATTGCTAACAAACTAGAGAGGAAACCAATTAAAGACACCCAGAAACACCTTCCCCTGATCCACCCTCTTCAATGGGGGAATGGGGGCTGTGGTCAGTCTGTAGCATTTCATCTCCACTTCTCCTTATCGGTCACTCTCTTCCCTTGCTCCATCGTGGGGTCCCTTCCACAGGATGCCATCCTTCCAAAATCGATCCTGCATGGGCTTCCCACAGGCAACAGCTTCTCAAGAACTGCTCCAGATATGGGTCCATACAATGGGGTCCATCCCTCAGGAGCACACTGCTCCAACCTGGGTCCCCCATGGGCAGCAGCTCCTGCCAGGTCACCTGCTCCTGCGTGGGCTCCTCTCCACGGGCTACAGCTTCAGTCTGGAATCTGCTCCAGTGGGGTTCTTCCACAGGCGGCAGCCTCCTTCAGTGCAGGTCCACCTGCTCCACCATGATTTCCTCCACAGGCTGCAGCACAGAGATTTGCTCAACCGTGGTACACATGGGCCTGCAGGGGACAACCTGCTCCACCACAGTCCTCAACACATGCTTCAAGAGAACTTTTGCAGAAGGGGGATCACATTCTCCTGCTCTTTCTTTTCTGACCATGGCTGCAAGGCTGTTTCTCAATCCTCTCTCTCCCATATGCTTTTGAGCAGCATTTTATTTTTTCCTATTTCTTAAATATGCTCTCAGAAAGACACAAACAACACTACTTATTGTCTCCACTCTGGCCAGTGGAAAGCCCCTTATCTAACACGGAACAGCTTCTGAATTCTCACAGAAGCCACCCCTGAAGACTCCCCAATAAAGAAACCTTCCCATGTAAACCCACTACACCTTCTTTTTTGTGTTTGAGTTTGGCCAGCTTCTCCTTGATCATCCATACAGATCAGCTGTCATTTTTGCCTGACTTCCTCTTTGCTGGGATGCATCACTCCTGAGCTTGGAGGATGTGATCCTTGAAGAATAGTCAGCTTTCCTGGACCCCTCTTCTCTCCAGAGCTTTGTCCCATGATACCCTACAAAACAGAACAATGAAAAGGCCATAACCTGTCCAGGGTCGGGAGCTTACTGAGCACTCTTTGTCCTGCTTGACAGATCCTGAACACCACCAGTTCATGGTCATTGCAGCCAAGGCTACCTTTGAGCTTCACATTCCCCACCAGCCTCTCCTTGTAGCTGACAACAAGGTCAAGCATAGCACTGGCTAGTTCAGAGTAAAGGAACTCCAAATGAACTGGGTCCAGACAGACCAACTATACTGGGTAAAATCTTTCTAGTGGGAAAGGAGGGCTGAAGTAGACAGCCTGGTCCTGCAGGGATGAGGGGTCTGGAGCAAGGCAGTGGGTGTCCCTGTCTCAGTCCAAGAAGATGTAAGGAAATGACAGAAGAAGACTTGAAACACAGCCAGAGGAGCACAGCTGGAGCTGGGATGTAGAAAGCTTCAGCTCTTCTGTAACAGAGGGGCTTGTCTTGTTGGAGGAAGAAGGAAGCAGAAAAACTGATATTTCCTTCCAAACAGGATGCCTCTTTCCAGCATGGGAGGTGCTCTGGGGCCTCCTCTGGTAGCCAAGGGCAGCAAGTGTCCATGATTCCTCCCAGTACTGTTGCACTTCCACTGCAGGAGAAGCATTTCTTCTGCCCCTATCGTAGCTGAAATACAGAAGAAGACAGCCCAGTGGACTCAGTTGTCTGTGCGGATGCTGCTAAGGACAAGAGATATGCATCCCAGTCTATCTTGGGAGCCTCACCCTGAAATGTAGGTGCATGGAGTCCATGTCTAAGGCTGATAAATGAACTCCTCATCCTGATGGTGATGTTCAGGGAAGAGAAGCACTCTTTTGTCAGCACCCTGCAAAGCAGTGCACAGCTGTTGTCCCAGTCCATGTCTTTTCTACCTCCTGCAGATACTGCAATTGGTGACAGTCTCCTTGAAGGCCAATGCTTGAAGGCCTCTTTTGATCCATGCAGAGGTTTCAGATACCCAGAAGTATCTGAAACAGCCCCAGAAAACAATATCCGGGCTTACCCATCTATTTTTATTCACAGACTCTCATCCACATGGTATTTCTCCTCCAGCTAAGTCAGCCTTCCCACGTCATTGTTCTGCCATCTGCGTCAGCTCAGTACTTTGTAAACTTGATTGTACACGTTGCATCAGGGCCATGTCCATGGTGAGGATGGAGAGAAGCTCCTTTCCTCTTCTTGCCTCCCACATGGCTCTCTTCTGGAGAAAATGTCAGCTGAAGAGCTAGATGCCTCAGAAAAATTTTGACTCTTCAGATACTTCCAGAGAAATATCCCCATCAGTCAAAGCAGCTCTGTGTTTCAATTCTCCCCTCTGTGTTGAGCAAGGATTCTGCCAGCTGGCACGGAGCAAAGCAGGATCTTTGTAAGGAAGCCTCAGAAACTTGGGTTATAAAAAGGATTGAAAGCTTTATTTAATCACCCCTGGAGATTTCATTTCAGTTATTTGCTTTGATTAAGGTACTCATTCATGGTGCCAATTTATTTCTTGAATGTTAGAATATTGTTTGATATGTTACACCAAGGGTATATGACACTCTTCAATATACTAGAAATATAGAATAATTTGTTGTACATATTCTTTAGAGGCCTTGACATGATAGCATGCAATATATATAACTATAAACTTCCTTATAATTTTTATAACTACATTTTTTTTTGTTTGTTTTTATACATGTAAAGGATTTAATTTGTCATGTTCTATTCTTTGATATTCCTCAAAACACAAGGAAAGAGCTTCTAATGTCATCTACCTGGACTTCTGTAAAGCCTTTGATATTGTTTCCTGCAATATTCCTACCACTACCCTGAGGAACACGGTTTTGATGGATTGACTGTTAGTTGGATATAAGATGGAAACATCCAACGAGTTGCAGTCAACAGCTTATGGTCCAAGTGGAAATCTGTAAGGAGTGTCTGTGTTGAGACCTATACTATTAATATCTTCTTTAACAAAGTGGAGTGTAAGTGTAAGCACACCCTAAGCTAGTTTGCTGAGGACACCAAGCTGAATGGTGCAGTTGGCATGCCAGTGGGAGGGGATGTCATTCAGAAGAACCTGGAGAGACTGGAAAGGTGGGCCTGTGTCAACCTCCTGAAGTTCAACAAGGAAGAGTACAAGGCGCTGCACCTGGGTCAGGGAAAGTCCAACTGCCATTATAGATTGGGGGATGAATGGATTGAGAGCACCTGTGTTAGGAAGGGCTTGGGAGTAGTGGTGTTTGACGACTTGGATATGATCTGGAAGGGTGCGCTTGCAGCCCAGAAAGCCAACCATACTTTGGGCTGCATGAAAAGAAGCAACAGCAGATTGAGGCAGGTGATCCCCCCTCAGCTCTGCTCTTGCGAGATCCCACCTGCAGTACTGCATCCAATTCTGGGTCCCCCAGTGCAAGAAAGACATAGAGCTTTTAGAGGGGCTACTGTGGAGGGCAATGATCAGAGGGAAAAAATAGCTCTCCTCCAATGAAAGGTGGTGCATGTTGCCGTTGTTCTACCTAGAGAAGAAAAAGCTTCAGACAAAACTTATTGATTCCTTTCAATATTTCAAGGGAGCTTGCAGCCCAGAAAAGACAAAGTTTTTTTGTTTGTTTGTTTGTTTGTTTTAATCAGGGCCTGTAATGTCAGGACAAGTTTGCAGAAGTCTGATGTCAGAAGTGATGCAAGTTCTAGGGGATAAATGAGAGAAATGATGCAAGATTGGGAGGTAAGGAGCAAGGTTGTCTCTGCAGGGTCAAACTTCTCCTACCTGTCCAGACCTCCTTAAGAGACTATTAGGGCTTTCTGTGTATTAGTAAGTCCCAAGTTGTAGTTGCTGACAAGGTTATCAACTTCAGCTCCTGAGAGGACACTGGTGAACTCTCTCAGAAAACCAGTCAGAAGCCAAACCCCAAAGATCTTCAAAGCACTGAGTGGTCCAAATGAGGGCCATTTCTGACAAAGACCCATGGACTCTTTAGAGCAGGTAATTGGAGGCCATGATACAGGTAGGCCAAGGCCCTGTGCAGGTGGCTCTGAGGCTGAGAAAACGCTACGTTTGTTTCATCAAGCAGAAAGGCCAAGGCCTGCTGCCAGCCCTGGGCGGATAGGTCCTGTCCCTCACATAGGGCTCTGGGCTCTTCCTCAGGGAGTGGGATGAGTGGTATGCAGTGCCAAGTGAAAGACAGAGGTGTGACACTTACTGGCCTCCCTTTGGACATGCAAAGTGGGGATAAAGGCCCAGTGGTAAGAAGACAACGTGTCTCCTCCTAGGCCTTGGTGGCAGAGAGACCTGTCATAGGCAAGGGGACAAGACTTTGGTTTTCTTGTCTGTTTTGCCTTGCTGGTGCCCTTGTCCTTCTCCACCTCTGGCTGTCCTATGCTGTTTCACTACCTGCCCGTTTCACTACATGTTACAAACATCCATCTTGCTTTCCCACCTTGCTCACCCCTTGACACTTCCATGCTTTCATTGATGTCTGTACCCTCTCCAGCTGTGCCCTGAAACACCATGTCATGAAGGGATAACAGATTCCCTCCAGGTCACCTCTGACAATTTTCCACATCCCTTCCACTATCTTATCTTCTCTCTCAAGCCTTATCTCCAGCACCCAAGCTGTTCTTTGAGGCAGGTTTTCTCTCACATGCTGTTTCCCATGACCAAGGAAAGTTCCAAAATTTCAAAAACCATTCTTTACACAGGAATCCTCACCCACCGGCTTTTCTGTGGCTTATCGGCTGACCATACACAAGGAACCTCACCATGATCTTCCAGGCCATGTGGCCTTCCTGCTGGCCTTTCAGTTCCTCAGAAAGACACAACCAAGCCACATGCCTGTCTCTCTTCAGTCATATACTCAGGCACAAGACACTTAAAAACCCAAAACCAAGGCCAGTTCTGCATGGGCCTTTCAGGTACTTGGGCAGAGGGCATAACACAAACACCATGTCAGCCAGGTGCCTTCTGCTGGCCTGTGAGAGATGCTGGGAAATGTGAGCCTAAAAGCCCATCTGGCAGCCAGGAGGCAAGGGTTGACCTGGCAGCTACTCCAGAAAGATGGGACCTCCCAGTCCCTTGCCCAGCCATACTCCTGCTGCTGGCCTCTCAGCTCCAGAGGCAGAAGTGAGCTCACAGTCCCCACCAAAGTCAATTGCTTCCAACCGGATTGGGAGTTTCTGAGGCAGAAGTGACACCCTGTAGGAACATCCAAAACTGGCATCCTCCTTGACGCCCAGCACCTAATGCAAGAAAAGTAGGGTCGTTGTCATCCTCCAAGGCCATAAATCTCCTGATAGCCTTTCAGCTTCTCTGACGGACAGCAGACTACTATGTGCAAGCTCTATTTGGTACTAGGTTAGAAACGACTTTGAAATAAATAGTGACACTAGCTGCATGTCTGCAGCTCCTTAGTTCCTTATGACAACTTAATTGCCACACGCATACACCAGCCATGTGCCTGAAGGTGGCACATCAGGCCCTCAAGCAGAAGTGCCCTGACACCCACCTGCACAGCCATGGGCCTCCCGCTGCCTCCTGAGATCCTGAGGAACAGCTGACCTCAGCAGAGAATCCCCACCAATCTCCTCCTTGAGCCCTATGGCCTGACCAGATCCATGTCACCTCCTCCAAGACCAAGCAATTGCTGCAGGACCTCTCAAGCCCCTCCTAGCCTCATGGGGTGAAACCACTTCAATTTTGTGATAAGAGTGCAAGAACAAGGTATGTGAGGATCAGGTGTTCAGGTTAGGGTTTAGGGATTAGATTTGCCTTCCAGGTTAGGGGTTGAGCAGCATTTTAGAGGGATGCTTGTGAGTTCTGCTTTGAGTAGACAGTCAGTGTTTATGGCATGAGCTAGATCTCTGGTTAGGGTTTCATTATGTGCTTTGTTATGGGACGATAGTTGGTGCTAAGGATGGCAATTTAATGCTAGCGATTAAGGGCTAGGGATTGGTAAAAGCAATAGGTTAAGATTAATGGTAACAGCTGCCATGTTGGGGGATTAAGATAAAGGTAGGATTTGAGGTAGGTTATTAGAGCAGTGGATTCCTTCCATGGTGAAGCATAGTAATTAGGGTAGCACTAGGTTTTAACATTCCTGGTTAGAAATATTGCTAGGACATAACATGAATATTTTCCCAGTGAGTATTGCAGCAGCATCAGCCTTACCAGAACCCCTTTTACCACTTCAAAATCTTTCCTTTCTATTAGCCAAGCCAATCTTCTCTCCCCCAAATCTCCCACCTTTATTCTCCCAGATTTCCCCTGGCATCTTGAAATGTTTCACCCTTTTGGGGGCAGCTTTCTGATGGCCTTTATGACCTCAGAGGCTCTGCCTCCCTGCTGTTGTCCAGCCAGGGGTTGGGACACAAGTGACCTCACAGCCAGCATCCACAGGGCTACAAGGAGCTGTTGTGCTCAGAAGGCCTCTTCCTCTTCACCCAGGAGCAGTGTGTGCAAGGGATGCCCTGCACAATCCTTCAGGTACTCTGCCTGACAACCAGCTCATGCTTCAGAAGGCCTCCCACACATCAAGACGTTTCCCAAAGCTGCCTTTAGAAAGTCCAGGTCATACTGAAAGAATTGGCCACCTCTTTGTGGAAAAGTGAATCAAGAACTGTATATATAGTTTAGGAAAAAGTCGAGAACTCTTCAGTGAAGGAGTTGGTGTGAAAGTCATAGAATCATAGAATCATAGAATGGCCATGTGTTGAAAAGGACCTTAAAGATCATCTAGGTTCAGCACCCCTGCTCTGGGCAGGGTTGCCAGCCACTAGAGCAGGCTGCCCAGAGCTGCATCCAGCCTGTCCTTGAATACCTCCAGGGATGGGACATCCACAGCCTCCCTGCGCAACCTGTTCCAGTGCCTCACCACCCTCTGAGTGAAAAACTTTCTCTTACTTTCTAACCTAAATCTCACCTATCTTAGTTTGAAACTTTTCTCCCATGTCCTATCACTATCAACACATGTAAATAGGTGTTCCCCTCCTGTTTATACGCTCCCTTCAAGTACTGCAAGGCCATAATGAGGTCTCCCTGGAGCTTTCTCTTCTCCAAGCTAAACAAGCCCAGTTCCCTCAACCTTTCTGCATAGGAGAGGTGCTCCAGCCCCCTGGTAATCTTCGTGGCCCTCCTCTGGACCTGTTCCAAGAGCTCTACATCCTTCTTGTGCTGGGGGCCCCAGGCCTGCACGCAGTATTCCAGGTGGGGTCTCACAAGAGCAGAGTAGAGGAGGACAATCACCTCCCTCTCCCTGCTGGACTTCCCTTTTTTTTTAATGCTGCCCAGGACATAGTTGGCCTTTTGGGCTGCAAGCACGCACTGCCGGCTCATGTCCATCTTCTCATCCATCAGGACCCCCATGTCCTTCTCCACAGGACTGCACTCAACTTCTTCTTCTCCCAGTCTATATGAATACCTGGGATGTCCCAGCCCAAGTACAACACCTTGTACTTGGCCTTCTTGAACCTCATTAGGCTCCCATGAGCCCACTTCTCCAGCCTGTCCAGGTCCCTCTGGATGGCATCCCTTCGGTCTATTGTATTGACTGCACCACTCAGCTTGGTGTCATCTGCAAACTTGCTGAGGGTGCACTCAGTTCCGTCATCTATGTCATTGATAAAGATGTTGAAAAACACTGGGCCCAAGACTGGCCCCTGAGGGACACCACTTGTGACTGCATGTCATGATGACTAGCATTGCTTTATTCAGCTGGTTTTCCAGAGGGCCATACCTCCAATGGGAAGTGACCCTGAGACTCTATCTGTCCCACTGGACATGATGGCACCCTTAGGTAACAGCTTGTGGCATTTGGGCTCATTCAGGTTCGTCTCACCACACCCACACCATGTGTACTCTCATACGGACAAGGCAAACATGGACTCCTGATGCAGTCATTTGGTGTCCATAGCTGGAGGAACAAACCACCAGTGTGAGCTGGGGCAAGAGCTCAGTGCTGGCAATGGTGGTTGTGAGGGGCTGCTCTGGGACCATTGTCCTGGGGCAGGATCTCCCAGGGTGTCCAGGGTGTTTCCCAAGGGTCCAGACCAACCCCTGCTCTGCTGGTCCTCCCTGTCTCTGCTAGGAGGACAACACAGCCCAGACCCTCCGCAGTGCTCCAAAATTCCCTGACCTCTTCACAGTCTAACCCAGCCCAGCAGAACAACCCAGGCTGGGCTGGCCCCACAGCAGCAAATGAAGTAGGGGAGGTCAGTGGTCATGTCTCTGATGCTGCAATTAACCTTCCCTCCTTTCCCTCCTGCTTCCAACCCTTTTATCTCCCCCAGGCATTCTGCAGCCTTCCAGGCCAGTCCCGCTCCCCAGCAAAGCACACCCAAACTCTGCTGGCCCTGAGGCTTCTCAGACAGCACCACTGCACACACACAACACCCTGCTCTTCTTCCAGGACACCCCATGTCCCACACAGTCTTTCCCCAGCCCAGCACGTCTGTGCTGGCCTGAGCAGCCATTTTTGCAGCCCCTGCCCATGCTGCCCACAGCCCCCAAGCTGGCAGTGCTGCTTTGTAGAGTAAGGGAGCTGTGGTGCTTGGGGCTGTGGGGGCACTCTGGAGGGCCGTGCTGGTCAGGCTGGGAAGGCAGAGCCAGCTGGTTGGGGGCACTGCCTCTGGCTGCCTCCCACACAAGTGGTTTTTGGCCATAGAAGATGCGCACAGATAGATGGCCTTCTTCAGAATCAGAGACTTATGGACTGGCCCGATCTGGAAAGGAACTACAAGGATCATAAAGTTCACCTTTTTTTTTTTTTTTTTTTTTTTCCCAGGAGTTGTTTTTGGACTGATTCACGAAATGCAGTCTATGAAATTTCACTGATTGGGTAACTAATAATTAACGGACCCCTTTCGTATTGCCTGATGTTGCAGAGCTCTGCATTGTCTATGGAACACAAATAATAATCTTCTTTCTTTCTGGACCGCATTATCATCAGTAAATCAAAGTAAAAATTAAAGGAAAACAAAATAAAAACAATATTTTGGTCTGTAATGAGTTACATTATTAATGATATGCAGAAGACAAGCACTTTATTGCTTGTGAAAAATGCTCAGACATCACTTTCCACACTGCATCCTTGAGCTCCTGGTTCCTCATGCTGTAGATGAGCGGGTTCACTGCTGGAGGCACCACCGAGTACAGAACTGCCAGCAAAAGATTCAGGGATGGGGAAGACATAGAGGGAGGCTTCAGGTAAGTAAATGTGCCAGTGCTGATGAACATGGAGACTACAGCCAGGTGAGGGAGGCACGTGGAAAAGGTTTTGTGTCGGCCCTGCTCTGAGGCAATCCTCAGCACAGCCCTGAAAATCTGCACATAGGAGTAAAGAATGAAAAGGAAGCACACAAAAAGTGAACAAGCAGTAAAAACAACAAAACCAGTTTTCCGGAGAGAGGCATCTGAGCAGGAGAGCTTGAGGATCTGGGGAATTTCACAGAAGAACTGGTCCAGGGCATTGCCTTGGCAGAGGGGGAGGGAAAAGGTATTGGCAGTGTGCAGCACAGCATGGAGAAACCCATTACCCCAGGCAGCTACTGCCATGTTGACACAAGTTTTGCCACTTATGATGGTCCCATAGTGCAGGGGTTTGCAGATGGCAATGTAGCGGTCATAGGCCATGATGGTGAGAAGATAAAACTCTGCTGGAATAAAGACAGCGAACATAAAGACTTGGACAGCACATCCCGATGAGGAGATGGTCTTGGTGTCCCAGAGGGAATTGGCCATGGCTTTGGGGACAGTCGTAGAGATGCAGCCAAGGTCAAGGAGTGCAAGGTTGAGGAGGAAGAAGTACATGGGAGTATGGAGGTGGTGGTCGTAAGCTATGGCAGTGAGGATGAGGCCATTGCCCAGGAGGGCAGCCAGGTAGATGCCCAGGAAGAGCGCGAAGTGCAGGAGCTGCAGCTCACGTGTGTCTGCAAATGCCAACAGGAGGAATTCTGTGGGGAAGCTGCTGTTGGACATTTGCTGCCTTAGGGCATGGTTGACTGTCCATGGAGGAAAAGACAGTGACATGTTAGAGAGACTTTTCTGAGCAAAACCTAAACCATACTTCACAGAAAACATCTTCACTGAGACTGCATCTTCACTGTATCTTCATCTGGAGAAGACTTGCTCCTGCCTAGGGCTCTGTATTTCTCTGCCTCAGGGTGCCACAGACACCATTCAGATCCTCTTCGGGCTAAGCAGGAGTCAGTACTGCCCTTCAGTATGTGGTAAAGAGCAGCAGAGATGGATCTCAGGCTCCCACTGACCAGAGGAATCTTCCTATTTGCAGGTGCTGAGAAGGACATCCAACAATCCCACAAGAAACAATGAAGGTGGTACTGGTGTTTTCTGTCAGCTAAAGGTTGTGGGGTGAAATTGTGATGTTCTTCAAAGACTTAAAAATCCATTTCACTGTAATGCTCTGTGAGGTTCAGTCCCTTCTACAATCCTGACAACACCATTATCATCCCCCTGACTGTCCTCCAAAGCAGGAAGTTGAAAGCAGAGACCTCAGAGACTGCCTTCCCTTCAGGTACAGCAGGTGTTGGTCTTCCCTTTTAAGAATCTCCCCCAAAGACGGCCAGCAGGACCTTACCCTGATGGGGGGATCCCTCCTCCCACAGCTTCTCCCCACAGCACCCTGGGCAGCTCCCTGGGAAGGCCGAGTGCTGATCCTGGCAGGCAGCAGAGGCCCTGCCCTGGCACACAGGCCCTGGGGCACAGCAGGGACCCTGCTCTGCACCACAGCCCTGGACACCCCTGCCTGCACCCTGGCTGCACAGCCTGCAGCCAGCCCTGTGAGAAGGAACCCTCATGTTCTTTCCCTCTGACAGCTTTGGCAGGTAATCCCTGCTCTGGAGTTTGTCATTCTCCTCTTATCCAAAGAAACACTGAGAGTCTTCCTGAAAGCTCCCATAGGCTGTGGTATTTGCCAGCAATTCTGGAGATGGTACCAGGAACAACAGCTGCACTACCCTGCAGCCACAGACTTACCCTGTTCAGGGCTCTGAAGATTTCTCCCACAGTGAGCTCTCAGCATCCCCCCTCCACACTGCCTTTAACATCTCCCTCCCTTCTCTCAGCCGCCCTTGTCCCCTGCAGGCAGTGCCCCCAGCCCTGCTGCGCTGTGCAGAGGAGCTGCTCCTGGGCAGAGCTGTCTCTCTGCAGTGCTGCCCGCTTGCCAGGAGCTCCCATTGGGCCCAGGAGCCCAACCCAGCTCATCAGCACAGGGAGCTCTTGACAAGTCCTTGGACCTCCAGAGGAATCAATTTTGAAACAGGCTGATGCAATCACTGATGGTCCTTCTGTCAGCTAGAGAGAGGCACCTACTTACAGTGTTATCTTTTCTCCTAGTTCAAAGTATGAGGTCTTTATGGTAATCATTGTTTTGAATTTGATTCATGGTAACCCCCACAAATTGCCAGGCATTTGCATCCCATCTCTTCCAAGCATTGGTTGATATGCAAGTGGAAGGAAATGTTTTCACAGCAACTGAAATCCTCCTGTCTACACCAACTGCATCATTTATTTTCTTTCCCACTTCTTTTCTTAATATATTTTCCTTATCTCAACTCACTAGGCCTAAGACATATATATATGTATTTGCAGTTCTCTCCTCCATCCTCCTCACAGGAGGTGGGGAGGTGAATGAACTCTTGTGGTGCTTATCTGCCTGCCACGTCCAGACACACCACAGGGAAACTCAACAAGCAGAAAACCCCTTGAATAAGTGTAAGCACCGTTCAGTAATAACTAAAATGTTGGTGTGTTATCACTGCTCTTTCCATCACAAATCTAAATAATAACATCATAAGAACATCTGTGAAGTAAATTAACTCTATTCCAGCCAAAACACACACACCGACAACCTAAAACAAAGGTAGGCATAATTCAATATAAAATACATGACATTCCTCTGCAGAGCATGACGGTAATTCTGCCTCTACTGATGTCCACTTCAAAGCTTTCAACCTATGGAAATTATATTTGTTTATCTTTCTTATTCCAAAGCAGATCCCAAAACCCGCAAAATTCCCCCTGATGCCACAAGGGATGAGCATGATCTTTTCTAACATGCCACAACTTTCACTCAGTTGCCCAGATTTCTCTTTCTAGTCAAAGGAGAGAAATCAGATGTCTCATCTGAGATGCCTTGGACTACCCCACTTCTTCACTACCTTCGTTCTTCAGAAAGGTTCCTGTAAGTGCAAGGTCATATTCCCCAGTTTTATTGGAAGGCTTCAGCTGCTCCAAGAGGGCAGAGTCTCTCTCTGGGTGGGCAACTGAATCAAGTATGCCAAATGTAGGCCAAAAAGTTGGCTGTTCAGTAACAGCACATCTGGGAAGCTGTGGCCCTTTCTGTTTAGATAACTGAATCAACCCCTACATGAAGATGTTAGGCAAAAGTTGAACCATATGGAATAACATGGAATAAGAAAGTACATTGTTGTGATTGGTGTGTAAGAAGTCTTCATCTTCACAGTTTTGAAGGTTGTCTACAAAATCAATCTCATGACTTCTTTCATAGGCTGTGGAGATGTAGTAGCAGATGATGACACTTTCCCTCTATGCAAAAATGCATTTCCTCCCAATACTTTGAATGGAGAAACTGTTCCAATAGCATGTTTGTATTGGCATATTTCACACCTACATTTCATATCTAAATGGATCTGGGAGCAATAAAGTCTTGTGAAGTTGTATGGATCCTGCCTTTACTTCTTTGCTCTGAAGCAATGGCTAGCAGTTTCCTCCTATCATCCCTCTTTATGACACAGACAAATTTTATGGGATATCCAATAGCATAACACCATAGCTTTTCAAAAACCAGACCCCAGATCCTACACAGAGGCCCGGTGCTTCTCGAAGTGGATCACTGCTTGTGCCACCACATCTGTGAGCTGCAACTGCCTCAGGCAGAAAGCGTCCTCTGCAGAGGGAGATCGTCACTTCCACTGCTCATACGGCCCGCAATATCATTGGACTGCTTTGCTGGTGGCTCCTGTTTTGTCCAATGTAAGCTAAGGCTCACCTGGGAGTTTTCTGCAGAGTTACTATCCATCTGCAATATTTTTAGCCATGATTTGAGCACAGGAAATGAAATGAATCTTCAGCAAGTTTGCTGATGCACTGAATTGAGACATGCTACTGACTTCCTGGAAGGATGAGAGGCCTTGCAGAGAGGTCTAGATAGATTGGAGCGTTAGGTGATCAGCAATGACGTGAATCACAGAATGGTTTAGGTTGGAAGGGACCACTAAAGATAATCCAGTCCAATCCCTCTGCCAAGCAGGATCACCTAGCCAATGTCAGATGCTGCACCTCAGATGAACTAATGCTGGACACAGGTCCAGCACAGACTGGGAGACAAGTGGCTAGAGAGAAGCTCAGCAGAAAGGGCTCTGGGGGTGCTCATTGACAGCAGGCTCAACATCAGCCAGCAGGGTGCCCTGGCAGACAAGAGGGCAAAAACCATCTTGGGATGCATTAAGCACAGCACAGACAGATGGTCAAAAGAGGTGAGTTTTCAGCTGTATTGAGCATTGGTGCAGCCTCCCCTTAAATCATGTATGCATTTCTGGTCTGCACAATGGAAGAAAGACGTGGAGTTGAAAGCATCCAGAGGAGGACAACAAAGCAGGTCAGTGGGCTGGAAGGCATGTCCTGTGAGGAGAGCCTGAGGACACTTGGGTTGTCTAGTCTGGAGAAAAGAAGGCTGAAGGGCAACCTCATTGGTCCTGACTACTTCCTGAGAAGGGAAGTGGAGAGGGAGGTGATGATCTTTTTTCTCCCTGGTAACTGACAGGATGTGTGGGAATGGCACATAGGGGATGGTCAGACTGAACATTGGGAAAGATTTCGGTACTGCAAGGGTGGTCAGCTACTGGAGGAGGCTTCCCAGAGACATGGTTGATGCCCCAGGCCTGTCAGTGTTCAACAGGCATTTGGACATTGCCCTCAGACATTGTCTCTAACTTTTGGTTAGCCCTCAGGAGGTCTGGCAGCTGAACTGGATGACTTTTGAAGGTCCCTTCCAACTGAACTATTCTGTTCCATTTGATTGAATCCATTGATGATCTGGGCCAGGTTCCTGGGCCCAAGGGGAGCTCATGGCAAGCGGGCAGCACTGCAGAGAGACAGCTAAGCCCAGGAGCAGATCCTCTACACAGTGCAGCAGGGCTGGGGGCACTGCCTGCAGGGGACAAGGATGGCTGAGAAGAGGAAGGGAGAGGTTAAAAGCAGTGTGGAGGGGGGATGCTGAGAGCTCAGAGTGGGAGAAATCTTCACAGCTCTAACATGGAGCTCTAACATGGTAAGTGTCTGTGAGAGAGCAGGCAGATGCAGAATCCTAGAGGGTTCTTCTATAGCTGCCACTTCCCAAGGCTGATATGACATGTCACAGAGGCTGTGCTGTCTTCTCTACTGTAGAGGACAGGGATGTTCCCTGGATCAATGATTACCTAGCTAAGTTGTCGGAGGGACAGGACATGAGGGTTCCTTCTCATAGGGTTGGCTGCAGGCTGTGTTAGGACAATTATGGAGATTATAAGGGACTTATCAGGTTTTTAGAAGGGACTGAAGATCTTAGAACATTACAGTGAAATAGATTTGTATGTCTGTGAAGAACCTCCTAATTTCCCCTAATACCTGTACAGATTGCACAGGCTATGTCGGCAAAATGGGCATCTCCCTGTTCATCAAAATGGTTGTCTCCCTGTTCATCAGCAATAACATGTTCGCCTATTTGAAGCCCCTCTCCATCTCTTCCTCCTCCCTGAATCTTTTGCTGGCAGTTCTGTACTCGGTGGTGCCTCCAGCAGTGAACCCGCTCATCTACAGCATGAGGAACCAGGAGCTCAAGTATGCTGTTCAGAAATTGATTTGGGGGATGTTTTTCAGTACTCAGAAAGTTTCTTTCACTCTCCATAAATGAAAATTGTGTATCCCATTCCAGCCTGTTTTTTTTTTTTTTTTTTTTTTTCTATTTTTTTGCTTGTTTGTTTACTTGTTTGTTTTTATCATTATTAAAATTGGTTTTTTCCTTATTTCCATTTTGACTGCTTTGGCTTCTTGCATTCATCCCCCTGTACTCTGCTCTGCTGAAGCTGCACCTTGAGTACTGTGTTCAGTTTTGGGCCCCTCACTACAAGAAGGACATTGAGGCCCTGCAGTATATCCAGAGAAGGGCTACAAAGCTGGTGAAGGGTCTGGAACACAATTCTAATGAGGAGCAGCTGAGGGAACTGGGGTTGTTTAGTCTGCAGAAGAGGAGGCTCAGGGGAGACCTAATTGCTCTCTCCAGCTACCAAAAGGAAGTTGTGGGGAGCTGGGGGTCAGCCTCTTCTTGCAGATAACTACTGATAACTACTGGATTTTAAGGAGAGGTTGGACCTGGTGCTTAGGGACATGATTTAGTGGGTGACATTGGTAGTAGGGGCATGGTTGGACCAGATGACCTTGGAGGTCTCTGCCACCTTAATGATTCCATGATTCTATTCTGCCCAGTTGCTGTATGAGCTTCAGGGAGATGGAAACTTGCCCCATCTCCCAGAACTCTCATGAACTCCTTTACAGTATTTATCTTTCTGTGTTCTGTTTTTCTAAGACTTTTCTTGTGCAGATAGCCCTTAGATGCAGCATGGTCATGGCAGGCATTTCTTCTGCACTATGGGCCTGTGTCTTGGTTGTGGAGAAACTTTCCCAAGAGGTCCACCAACTCAAAGAGCATATACCTTCCTACCTCTACGTGTATGAACCAGTACCTCAGCTTTTAAGAGTAAACATGCCTCTGCTCAAGAAAGGGGATATGGTGGGTCCACACAACATACCACTCTGTGGCTTTACCCACGTGACCATGGAGGGGAACAGAACTCATTTTTATTTCTGGAGTGACAGGCGAATCCTGACAGTTAACTGTATTGGAGGCTGAAGCGGAGCTACATTAAGATGATGACATTAAACAGCTCTTTGCCTTTCCCGGTCTCTTGGAGGACCCTTCTGTTATGGGGTTGCTGAGGGTCAAAGAGCAGCAGATGCTGATCACTACCCCAGTGGTGCACAGGGAGCAATATTGTGCTAACTGAGACTCCCTGATTCACATTCATGAACTGGTTTATTGACTGGAGAGACAAGAAGTGATCAGCAAGACTTGCTCACACTTTATTAGTCCCATATGGCTAGTGTGAATTCTTGACAAAAAGTGGAGACTAACAGTGGACTATCGTGGCCTGAATGAAATCATGCCAGTACTGTGTTCTGCAGTGCTGGACATGGTAGAACTCCAGTATGAACTAGAATCAAAGCCAGACAAGAGGCATGCCACGACTGATATCACTAATGTGTTTTTCTCAATCCCTTTAGCAGCAGAGTGCAGTCCACAATGACACAGGACACGGGTGAATGCAGGCAGGCACACTCAGCATTCACACAACCACAAACAACACCAGCAGCATTATCCTGATTGCCTCTCTGGCTGAGCAAGATGGAGGCCCATTATTGGGAAATGCAAAGTGCTTGTGTGCACAAATGCATGTTCATGTGCATGTGTGCAAGGTAGATCCCTCCAGCAGCTGGGATCAGATACTCAGCCTGCCTGTGACAAGTTCCTGACTCCCAGTCTGCCCAGATGAAGACAGTTGGACATATGAGCCCCCGTAGGCGCAGCCCCACTGTAGCTGCTGGCACACACCACCCCAATCTAACACACACTCACAAAGACACAGGCACACACACATTAAGTCCACACACTCCCATCTCTCCTGTTGCTGACTACAATGACACATGGGCCCTCTGATGCCCTGGTTCTAGTCCAGCTGCTGCACCTACCCCTGTGTATGACCATCAGGTGACCTACAGCCCTTGGCAGCAATCCCATTACTCCAAATGCTGATGCGGAGAGCAGCTGCCAGTGATGCATCTGGATGGGTTTCCACCTGGACAGTGGGGTGACAGCCCTCCCAAGGCACTGCTGGAAGGATGTGGGACAAGATCTTGGCTCCTCAGGTGCCTGTGACTTGGGTTCCCACCTGCAATGGCTTTGTGTTCTTTGTTTGTGCTTTGTGTTCTTCTGGGCTCATCGAGATGGGCTTTTGTTGAGCTGAGGGCTCTCCTGTGATGGGCCTGTGTCACGTTAAGGGGTGTAGCTGATTAACCGTTACGGGCCTGGTTGGATTCAGGGTACTGAACTAGTCGAACATTCACCAAAAACGCATTAACCGTCTGGGGGTCTGGTTAGATTCAAAACACTGAACTATCACGGATAACCACCCTCACCCTAGTTGCACTTAATAAGAGCTATCACAATGCAATCAAGTATGGTTTATTACAACAACAGATAATCAGCTTCTTTTGGATTGCCAGTGATAGTGACTGTCTGCAAAGCAAGCTAGCACGCATGAAATACACAGGTGTTACAGGTGTTACAGGTGTTACAGGTGCACAGCCTAGAAATAAATGTGTTAAAAGGATCAAAGACTCTATAGAGATTTATAAGCAAGTATTCAGATCTCACCCAAAGGTGTCCCAATGAGGGGGGAAGAGAGGCTCAGCCCGTCGACTGATCCCAGGAGTCAGGAGGTCCTAAGGATGTTGTATTCCCTCGGGATGGTATCTCCCCTTATGGTGGTATCTTCCCTGACATCCCCTCTCTCTTGGGCCAATTTATATTATTTTCTATCTTTTAGGTGGAGCTTTAGTGACTCTAGTCAAGCATATCTTATTTATGATTGGTGAAAAGTTCTCCTGTCTCCGTTTAAAGTAATAGGCACCGAGAAATTCAGAGCGCATGCTCAGTGAGGGGTGGTCGCACCTTGGAGGTGGGTAGCTTTTGAGGTGGAGGTGTGTTTTGGTATTATAATGACATTATAATGAGCAAAAAGTACACTAGGGTACAGCATTTGTCAAAACATGACAGCTCTTTGGCTCAGGGTGGCAAAAAGTGCAGCTTTGTGCACAAGAACAATCGAGGCCCCACCTGATTACAGAGCCTAGCCGTGGTGTCGCCACTCCACTCAATGCACCGTGCTGTTCCTTAGGGCTAGCACATCAAGTTTCCCCAGTGCGATAGCATCTAAGGTTGGGAGCCTAGGGAACGCTCAGGTAATGCAGTTATGCCCTACCCTGAAAGCCTCTTCAATGCTGTACATTTTCCTTAAAAATGTGAATGTTAGTTTTATTTTCCTAGTTACTTCAGGCAATTACACCACATAATCCACCCCATGACTATAGTCACTCAAGCTTCACGACAGTTGGAATATGTCGGGGATATCACATACATTCTTGGGATGAGGTTTATCGAGTGTATGTACATTGTGTAGGGATGCTAAACGTTTCATCATAAGCCAGAGTTTAACATACAAACTAATCATCAGTATAAAACATAATACAGTGAGTATTAACAGAACAATAACAGGGTGAAGCATCTTGTTGAAGATTCCCGTGGCAGCTGGTGACCATCCAAACAAAGTGTCCCACCAACGGTGTCTCTCATCTCTCTTTACTCTTTCCATCACTCAATGTATTTCTTGTGCATCATGATGAACAGTAATCAGAGTCTTTTGTCCATTTTCTCAAACTTGTGTCATCAGCCGCTTCAGGTCCTTGTGTACCAGCAATTTCTTCACCAAGGTGAAGTTCATTCCAATAGGAGTAGGCAGCAGTTCATGAAGCAGAATATAATTAGATGCAATAAGTTGATAAGAAGTGACAGGTGCTGAGTATTTAAAATCACATCCTAGAATTTTGGTAAAATTGCAAACACAAACATTAGAGTGATTACTAGTATCTACCACTGTGTTATCTATGACTATAGAATCACAATGAGTTCTCATGCAAACACAACCTTTCCTAATATATACAAGTACAGTTTCAAGGGTTTCATTAGGATGTATCTCAAAGTGGCAAATATTCTGCTCAGTGTCAAGACAAATGTCTTGGGATTCCAGAGTGTTCCTTTCACAGATGAAACCTTTTTGTTCACGCACAATACATGCATTTACATCAATTGTTTGCCACTTTCCTCCCTTTTGATGGGCCCATACTTTATGCTCCTTAGGATAAAGCATAGTTCCATTATGATTGAGTCCTAATGCAATGATTGGATATACATTGTATACGGTGGCATACGATTTGATCATTTTCTGCATAATGGGTAAAGTTGACTAATTGCCACCATGCTTGAAACTCTTTCAAATTCTGAAGCATTATCCCAAATCAATTTTCGAATTTCAGTGGGCAAAGTTCCTCCTTCTCCCTCTCTAATAATAGCTGCTGCTACAGATTGTATCCATAACTGCGCTTGGATGCAGCTCAAGGCAAGGGAAGTATTGCCTTGGGCTTTTCCAAGGGCATTTACAATTAATTGATGATCATTTTCCTCAATTTGTTCCCAATGGGGCAAAACATCTGATAGAAGCCATTGATTTGCTCCTAAAGCCAATGAGGATGATTTTATTGGTTATTCCAGTTTCCTTAGGTCATCTGTAGTAGCAGTTATTCTACTCATCAGCATCAATGCTATTTAATATACCTAATCCTGTCCCTAATAACCCAGTTGCATCCCGTGGCACGCGCTGAGATTGTTTTAGAGAACGTCCATGTAACCATGCTAACCAGCCGGTGTAGGCAGTTCTCAGAAAGGTGGTACATTTTGAGTTAATTTCAGAGCTATTATGTATCTCTGATATTATATATAGCACTAGCTCTACCCTTTTTAGGGACCGACTAGGGTTAAAGAGAATTTGTTGTTGTCCCACATTTTTAATTATGTAAGGACCTGTGTTGAAGATGGAAGGAGTTAGACCAACGGGAGGCTGAGTCGGTTTGTTTTCAAGTATCTGCAGAGGCAGAGGCTTCTTATCCTTTGTAGTTGGTGATGTTTCTGTATTAACCATGAATTCAAATAATATTTCTGTGCCTCTGTAACCCTAAAGACAGTACACAATTATAGGTTTGGTGAAAGTAAAATTGTACCAGTAATCAAAATTTGGTTCAGTTATTTTGGTATAATCAGTACTATAATTTTGTGGTCTGGTAGAATCAGTGTATACTGTCTTAATTTCAGTCGGCCGATTATAAGTGGATCCTTTAGTTATTCGACAACCAATTTGTATTATCTGGCCAGATGTGACTTGAAGTTCAGCCATTTTTAGAGAATCATTACAACTCCATTCATCTTTCAAAAATATTTTGTTTCCCTGTAGAACTAAGGTAGATAACTTTAGGCCCCTTTTGTTCTGAGGTGTTCCAATGATTGCGCTGTATCGTGATAATGCATGATTCCAAGGATCGTCATAAGGTGTTATGGTATCACTGGGTATATTTCTAATTCCATACTGCAGTATATCAAATGTAATGTATGGAGTTAGGTCAGGTGGTGTTGTTGGATCAGGTTCAACCACATCTATTTTGAATCTAAATAGTAGTCCTGTACACCGTGACTGCGACAGGCCTGAACCTGAGCAGTGTTGTTGCCATATACAAGTTACAATAGTGGGTTCTATCAGGGTAAAATTATACCAGCAATCCCACTCATCTGTAGTACAGGACTTTGTTGCCACTTTGTTTCCAGATACTGTTATTGATGTGGCTTTCTCATGAGTTGAGCCATTGACCATTCTACACCCCACCTGAATTTCCTCTCCTATTCTTCCCTTTAGGAGTGGAAGCCATCTCTCATCCCAGCCCCACTCGTGTCTTAAAAACACCTCAGTTCCATGCATAACCACGGTAGCTAAGTTTAATTTTTCTTTTAAGGCTTGCGTTCCCAACATCCCAGTGTATTTAACATAGGCTTGGGACCACAGCCAGCCTGGGTCTCCTTGGCTGTAAACCAGGAGTGATTGCATCAGGGTCAGGGCGGAGCATAGTATTATTAATCCAAACTGTTGATTCATCATCTTCCAACTGCCCATATACAGTTCGCTAGGGGTTCCTGTAAACATAAAAAGAAAGAAAATATGCTCGGTTGTATTCAACCGGCAGGGTTAGAAAGAGGGTGATATCCACCGGGTGTTGATCCGGTGTATTTTTCCTGAACAATCTCTAGCTTCCCATGCATAGGGATTTTTGGGAGTAGTCAGTATCATGGGTACTGTTCCAATCTGAGGCATTTTTACCAGCACAGGCTGTCCAGGAGAAAATTCTACAAGGTGCTTTTTCATTTTAGTTTGATGCTTTTCTATTTCAGTATAGTGCTTTGGAGTGATTGTGGTAGAAGATGCACAGAAGGCTTTCATTTTGGGGCAGCCATCTCCACTCCATCTATTATTCAATTGATAGATGGCGTCATGTAATTGCAAATGCCATCCAGATTCATGAGTATTTGCGAAACGCTTGACCAATCCATTAGTGCATTCCACAATACCATTCGCTTGAGGATAATAGGGGGTGTGGAATACCCATCAGATCCCTTCCTCTCTGGCCCAGTCTTGTACCACTGCAGCTGTAAAATGTGAGCCATTATCACTTTGAATTTCCTCAGGTAGGGGGAGCGTGCTGAACCATCCTTTTAGTCCCTTTACTGTGTTTTCCCCAGTAGCTGATGCAAAAGCAGCAGCCATAGTGAGGCCAGATATTACCTCTACTCCTACTAGAACATACTTCTTCCCCCTTGATGATCACAATGGGCCAATGTAATCAATCTGCCAGGAGTGCCACAATGTTTTCCTGTCCCAAATGTGCAAGGGAGGTGCCTTACTCGGATGGTCCTTGTTAAGCCGTAAGCGACATTGGGAACAGGCAGTCACCACTTGTTCACACAGTTTGACTGATACAGGCCATCCTCGAGCTATACCTTCCTGATATAAGTCAGCCTGTCCGGTGTGGCCATGCTTAACATGTAACCATTCGAGCAACCGTTCCCACTCTTGGTTATCATTAGTGACATCAATTTGTCGCAACCGTGTGAGGCTATCTACCTGCTGATTGAATTGGGCAGCTACAGTGTTTGACTGATCATGTCCTTTTACCCATCCTAGATGTAGTGTTCGCTGCTTTCCTATCTCTAACAGTTGTTTCCAACTTTCGGTCTGCCAGACTGGAACTCTATTTACCTGCCAATCATTAACTGCCCAGTGACCGATCCACTCGGTAGCTCCTTTAAAAACAGCATATGAGTCAGTATAGATATGGGTAGCACCATGCTGTGCGGCTAATAAAACTGCTCTGAGTTCCCCTACCTGTGCGCTGCCTTCACCGGTTTCAATCAGTTTCTCTCCTGTTGTTACTTCCAATGCCACAGCCTTGTATTTCCACTTATTGTTTTCCCTATGAGACGAGGCATCTGTAAACCATACTCCTGTAAGATCACTGTCTTTCTTTAGAGGAGGTGCTTCCTGGATCGGGGATGGTTTGGTCGGTGGAAACTGAAACAGGAGGGTACTATCTATGTCCTTTTGTAGTTTGGATATTTTAGTATTACCCTCAGTGATTGGCATAATCTCATTAATACCTTCTAGATAGGCATACCATTTACGAACCGTGGGTTTCTGAGCAATGCCAGCAGGTGGTATTGTTCCTTTACGGACTACATCCAGGATACGGAAAGGTCCTCGGACAATCACATTCTGTTTTCTCCTTAATTGCTCTGTCTGTTTCACTGCTCGCACTAGAGACAATAATCCCTTCTCAAGATCCGAATATCTCCTTTCAGTATCACTGAAGGAGTGGGAGCTGAATTCTAGTGGTCACTTGGGTCCCTCTGACCCCCTTTGCCATAAGTTACAATGAGAGCCATGTTCACTGAACCCCCATTCCACACGGATAGGGTCAGTAGGGTGTATGGGGCCAAGCTGTTGGAACAACCTCAATTCCTTTATTAATAATTCTATTGCATTAGTATGCTGTTCAGTCCACTCCCATGATTTTCCTTTCCTAAGCAAGTTATAGAGAGGACGCGCAATGATAGCAAAACCTGGAATATGTTTACGCCAATAACTTAAAGCACCCAATACTTGTTGTAATTCCTTTACACTAGAAGGTCTTTGTCCATGTTCTATTTTTTCCAGCATGTCCTGAGGAACAGAGGCAGCTCCATTAACCCACCATACTCCCAGGAATTTAACTTCCTGTGCAGGCCCTTGGCACTTTGAGTCGGGGATTTCCAATCCTAAATCAGTCAGTGTCTTCCGGATGTTTTCCATTGTGCCTCTTACACTTTCCTGATCCTTTCCCCCTATCAGGATATCATCTATATACTGATATACTGTGTTATCCGGTGGAATAGGAATCTCTGCTAGAATTTTAGCCAAAGTATTGTGGGCAATTGTGGGAGAATGCTTGTATCCTTGTGGAGGCCTATTAAAAGTATATTGGATTCAAATTGAGAAAACTTCAAGTACCTATTTTGTAATGCCCTGCTTTCTTCTACATCATCTTCCTTTGCTTCTTTAGGAAAGCAGGAATACCAGTAGTAAGTGTAGTTTGCCTTTTTCAGTATTGTGAATTAAGGCCAAAATTCATCATGGTCCCACCAGATCAGTGGAAACGGATCTGTCACACAATTTCATCTGACCTCATTCTGTGTGGAAATGCAGTTGTTTCCAAACAGCTGCTCTTCTCTCTTACTATCAAATGTCCTCACCTAAATGCTTTATGTTTCCGAGAGGTGTAAAAATCTTGTCATCTTTAAAAGTTTAAGGACAGTCCTTGTTGTACGAGGAGGAAGCGCCTAAAAATATATATATATATATATATTTCAGTTGTCTAAAAGTCACATCCTTCAGGTTGAGCAATTAAACTTACCCCTGTCCTGTCAACCTGTCAATGCTGAGAGAGAGAAGAGCTTGTGAAAGAGATTCCTCACCTTTATTTGTCATGACAGTTCTAGGCTGGGACAACCCAGACACGAGCACTTTCTCTTGTCTGCATTGACTGTTGGGGGAGCCTCGGGAGAACAAGTTATTACAGGCACCAGGAATGAAGTAGGTGAAACTCATTACTGAAGTCTCAAGTCTCTGATGATTTTAGTAAATTATTCTCTTCTGTAAATCAAAGTACTCCTCAAACAGGAAAAAACAAACAAACAAACAAAAACTTATTGAAGAAAGGCATTTTCTCCTTTACCTTTCCCTGTGTGTTTAGAAATAAAAAGGATCAGAGCAGATGACTACAAAAAGAGAACACCTCAAAATGCAAGGGTGGAGGAGGAGGAGATGATGGATTTGAGGCAGAAAAGTAGTTTCTCAGTGGGCTGTATTGTCCCCTCAGGACCTGTCCCAGGGCAGAATGGGTGCACTTAGGCAGGAAAATGGGAAGCTCAGAAGTGGGGAGTACAACCATGTTTACGTGGACATTTCAGCTTGGAGTTTGGGCTGCTCTTAGACCACAGATAACCTGCCTTGCTCTTTGCCTCTAGACTGGCAAAGGGGAATCTGTGCACTGGCTTCATCTGGAAAACTTGTTCAGATTAATCCATTGGCTGTAGTTGTTCTAGCTGAAGATTGGCCCAGTCACCAACAGCAATATGTTGTGGTTTAGACCTGACAGGCAGCTAGGGGCCCAAAACTGAACACAGTACTCAAGGTGCGGCCTCACCAGAGCCGAGTACAGGAGGACAATCACTTCCCTAGCCCTGCTGGCCACACTGCTTCTTATGCAAGCCAGGATGCTGTTGGCCTTCTTGGCCACCTGAGCACACTGCTGGCTCATATTCAGCCAACTATCAACCAATACTCCCAGGTCCTTCTCCGCCAGGCAGCTTTCCAACCACTCATCTCCCAGCCTGTAGTGCTGCTTGGGGTTGCTGTGCCCCAGGTGCAGGACACGGCACTTGGCCTTGTTGAACTTCATCCAGGTGGCCTCAGCCCATCGGTCCATTCTATCCAGATCCTCCTGCAGAGCCTTCCCAACCTCGAACAGATAAACACATGCATCTAACCTGGTGTCATCTGCAAACTTACTGAGGGTACACTCGATCCCCTCATCCAGATCATTGATAAAAATAGACCTAATACTGGGCCCTGGGGGCGCCATTAGAGACCAGCCTCCGACTGGATTTAACTCCATTTACCATGACTCTTTGGGCCTGGCTACCCAGAAAACTTTTAATCCAATGAAGCATATGACAGCCAACACCATAAGCAGACAGTTTCTTGAGGAGAATGCTGTTGGAAACGGTGTCAAAAGCCTTACTGAAGTCAAGGTAGACCACAGCCACAGCCTTTCCCTCATCCACTAAACACACCACTTTGTCATAGAAGGAGATCAGGTTCATCAAGCAGGACCTGCCTTTCATAAACCCATGCTGACTGGGCCTAATCACCTGGTTGCTCTGCAAGTGCTGCGTGATGACTGTCAAGAGGATCTGCTCCATGAGCTTCCCTGGCACTGAGGTCAAACTGACAGGCCTGTAGTTTCCCGGGTCTGCCCTCCAGTCCTTCTTGTAGATGGGCATCACGTTTGCTAGCCGCCAGTCAACTGGGACCTCCCCTGATAGCCAGGACTGTTGATAAATTATTGAGAGTGGCTTAGTCAGCTCTTCTGCCAGTTGGATATTAGGTTGGATATTAGGAAAAACTTATTTACTGAAAGTGTTATTAGGCATTGGAGTGGACTGAGTGGGGAAGTAGTGGAGTCGCCATCCCTGGAGGTATTTAAAAAATATTTCAATTTACAGCTTAGTAATATGGCTTAGTGGAGGACTTGTTAGCGTTAAGTCAGAGGTTGGAGTAGGTGATCTTGGAGGTTTCTTCCAACCTAGATGATTCTGTGATTCTCTGATGCTGTGAATCCCAACTCCTGTGGGCTTGAATGAGGTATGGGAGACAGCTGAGCCCCCTCCTAGCTTCTGGATTGCAAAGAATGAGATGCCTTGCTTTATTCAGCTGAAACTCTTCCCTAAGGAGGGGGGATGGAGATTTCTCTCTGTCCTTGGAAAGGTGTCCTGTCTAAAACCAGGGCACAGAAAGGTGATTCCTGGACCGCATGCTTTTCCTGTATGAGGAATGACAGTGCTGGAAAAGAGTTTCTTTAAGTTATAGAGAGAAGGAGTATCAGGGATTGCTTCAGTCTGATTCAAAGTCAGTTCCCCTGGAGGTCCAGGGACTTGTCAAGAGCTCCCTGTGCTGATGAGCTGGGCTGGGCTCCTGGGCCCAAGGGGAGCTCCTGGCAAGCGGGAAGTACTGCAGAGAGACAGCTCTGCCCAGGAGCAGCTCCTCTGCACAGCGCAGCAGGGCTGGGGGCACTGCCTGCAGGGGACAAGGGTGGCTGAGAGAAGGGAGGGAAATGTTAAAGGCAGAGTGGAGGGGGGATGCTGAGAGCTGACTGCAGGAGAAATCTTCACAGCCCTGAACAGGGTAAGTCTGTGGCTGCAGGGCAATGCAGCTGTTGTTCCTGGTGCCATCTCCAGATTTGCTAGCAATTCCCACAACATATGGGAGCTGTCAGGAGGACTCTCAGAGTTTCTTTGGATAGGAGAAGAATGAGAAGCTACAGAGTAGGGATTACTTTTCAAAGCTGTCACAGGGATAGGGGATGATGGTTTCTTCTTTTGGGGATGGCTGCAGGCTGCGCAGCTGGGGTGCAGGCAGGGGTGGCCAGGGCTGTGGTGCAGAGAAGGGTCCCTGCTGTGTCCCAGGGGCTGTGTGCCTGGGCAGGGCCTCTGCTGCCTGCCAGGCTCAGCACTCAGCCTTCCCAGGGAACTGCCCAGGACACTGCGTGGAGAACCTGTTGCTTTAAGGAGCCCCCCAAGCAAGGCAGAGCAGGGTCCTGCTGGTGCCCAGAGGCTGCTCACTGGGGCAGGCTGCTCACAGTTCCATAGCACCCTTAGGGGCATCTCTGGGGGACATTCTTGACAGGGAAAATCAACATCTGCAGTATCTGAAGGGAAGGCAATCTCTGGGTTTTCTGGTCTTGCTTTCCTACTTTGAAGGGCAACCAGAGGGATGATAATGGAGTTGTCAAGTTTGTGTCAGAGACTGAAGCTCAGAGACCATTACACTGATCTGTAGGTCTTTGAGGAAGCTCACAATTTCACTCCACACCCTTTAGCCTATGGGCAGCACCAACACCACCTTCACTGTTTCTTGAAAGACTACTGGATGTCCTGTTCAGCACCTGCAAACAGGGAAATGTCTCTGGCCAGTGGGCACCAGAGATCCGTCTCTGGTACACTTTACATGATACTGTAAAGCAGTATGGATTCCTCCTGAAAACACATAAATATGCCTCATCACCAAGGCATGCTTGGACAGAAAAAATACAGAGCTCACAGGGAAGAGGCAGTGAGTCTTTTTGAGGAGGTTTCAGTGGTACATGGTGGAAGTTTTCTTCAGAGAAGTCTCTCTAACATGTCTCTGTCTTTTCCTCCAAAGGACAGGCAACCAGACCCTGAGGAAGCAAATGTCCAACAGCAGCTTCCCAACAGAGTTCCTCCTGCTGCCATTTGCAGACACTCGCGAGCTGCAGCTCCTGCACTTCGGGCTCTTCCTGGGCATCTACCTGGCTGCCCTCCTGGGCAACGGCCTCATCCTCAAAGCCATAGCTTTCAATAACTGCCTCCACACCCCCATGAACTTCTTCCTCCTCAACCTCTCTCTCATCAATATGGGCACTATTACCACCACTGTTCCCAAAGCCATGGCCAACTCCCTCTGGGACACCAGGACCATTTCCTATACAAGTTGTGCCACCCAGGTCTTTATATTTACTGTCTTTGTCACAGCGGAAATTTACCTACTCACGATCATGGCCTATGACCGCTACGTTGCCATCTGCAAACCCCTGCACTATGGGACAATAATGACCAGCAGGACTTGTGTCAACATGGCAGCAGCTGCCTGGGGCAGTACTTTTCTCTACGCTGTGCTGCACACTGCCAATACCTTTACACCGCCCCTCTGCCAAGGCAATGTCCTGGACCAGTTCTTCTGTGAGATTCCCCAGATCCTCAAGCTCTCCTGCTCAGATGCCTACCTCAGAGAAGCTGGGCTTCTTATGCTTAGTGTATTAATAGCATTTGGGTGTTTTGTTTTCCTTGTGTTGTCCTAAGCGCAGATTTCAGGGCTGTGCTGAGGATTGCCTCAGAGCAGGGCTGTCACAAAACATTTTCCACATGCCTCCCTCACCTGGCCATGGTCTCCCTATTCATCAGCACTGCATTTTTTGCCTACCTGAAGCCCCCTTTCACGTCCTCCTCCTCTCTTAATCTTCTGCTGGCAGTTTTGTACTCAGTGGTGCCTCCAGCAGTGAACCCCTTCATCTACAGCATGAGGAACAAGGAGCTGAAGGAAGCCGGGAGGAAAGTGAAAACTGGATGCTTTTCAGAAACAATATACTACCTGTCTTCTGCAGATCACTCATAACATAACACATTACTGACCCAGATGTTATTTTTTCTCTGTTTATTGATTTATTTATATATTATTTTTTTCTTTTCTTTGCATTCCTTGTGATAAAGTAATCAACAAGGAAATATGATTGTTCTTCACCTTCCATTTCAGTGTCTATCTGTTTCATGTGACTCAGAGACTTGGTGTAAAGAAGGATCCAGACTTTCTGAACCTTTTAATAAAAGGAAGGTCCCTACAGTGACTTGTTCTCCTGAGATCCTTCTTTTGAGACCATTGTGGAGCTGCAGGGGCACTTGGCTGTGTGCAGAGGTGGAGGGAAAAAGAGTCCTGGCAGAGCAGCAATGCCTGGAACCCAAACAGCTTGGTCTTTCCCGAGCTGTTCTCCTTCACTTCCTTTCTAAACCCTTGTGTTGCTGTGAGGACTGATTGCTCTCACCGTGCTGCTGTGGGGCAGTCCAGTGTCTACAGGCAGGGACAGGCCAGGGGCACTTCTCTAGCACAGCTGGCTCTGCACCAGCATCTCCAGCATAAAAGGGGATCTGCTGAGGGCAGTGCCTTAAGGCTCAGCTCTTCTCCCAAAGGTGCAGTCATGGATATTACTAAGGAATAGACTTGAGCGATTCTCCTTACTTTGTTTCTCTGTGGGCACATGAGGGTGAAATCAGAGTCCCAGGATGAGCATTAAGGTAGTGATGGATGATTCTGCACTTGCTTGTTGGTTTCCAGCACCCATAGAGATTGCTGGGCTGGGAAGAGAACAGGGATATTTGGAGAGCTGGGGAGGGGATAGCTGGGCTGGCCTCTGGGCAGAGACAGAGAGGACCAGCAGAACAGGGGACAGCCTGGCAGATGCTGCCCCAGGGCACTGGTCCCAGATCAGTTCCTCGCAACCACCTTTCCCACTCTAGGTTCTAGCCACAGAGAAGAGAGAGACAACCACTTCCCTTGACCATCTGGCAATGCTGTTCTTAATGCACCCAAGGATGCAGTTGGCCCTCCTGGCAGCCAAAGGACATTGCTGTCTCTTGGTCAGATTGCTGTTGATCAAAATCCCCAGATCCCTTTCTGTGGAGCTGCTTTCCAGCATCTTTTCCCCAAGTTGGTACATATAACCAGAGTTGCCCCTTACCAGCTGCAGAATCCGACACTTGCTTTTGTTAAACTTCATGCGGTTTGTGATTGTCCAGCTCTCTAAATTGTCCAGATCTCTCTGCAAGGCCTCACCATCCTCAATAGAGTCAACAGCTCCACCCAATTTGGTGTCATCCCTGAACATGCTAAAAACCTTCAAGTCCTTCATCCAAATCATTTATTAAAAAAATGAAGAAGACTGGTCCTAAAATGGAGTCCTGTGGAACCCCACTAGTGACAGGCCACCAGCCTGATATAACCTCATTTACAAGAAACTTCTGGGCCTGACCCATTGGCCAATTGTTCACCCATCTTATTACGCTTTTCTCTAACTGTATTCTGGTCATTTTGTCCAGAAGGTTACTGTGAGAGACAGTACTGAAATTTGTAATGAAATCCAGGAAGATTACATTGACTGGATTCCTTTAGTCAATTAGCTTGGTGACCTTGTGGAAAGGGAAATTAAGTTTATTAGTTATGACCTTCCCCTAGTGAACCCATATTGGCTCTGACCAAAGACTTCATTGTCCTTTATGTGTTTTTCAATAGCTCCCAGAACAATCTTCTCCACAATTTTACCAGACACTGAAGTGAGAACCTGAGGGATTGTTCAGGGCATCCCCTGCACCCACTGCTCCTGGGTGGGCTGGCCTCCTGAGCACAACAGCTCCTTGTAGCCCTGTGGATGCTGGCTGTGAGGTCACTTGTGTCCCAGCACCTGGCTGGACAACAGCAGGGAGGCAGAGCCTCTGAGGTCACAAAGGCCCTCAGAAAGCTGCCCCCAACAGGGTGACGTATTTTGTGAGGACAGGCGAAAGCTGGGAAAATTAAGGTGGGAAATCTGGTGGAGACAAGAGGGGCTTGGCTAACAGAAAGGAAAGATCTGGAAGAGGTGAGAGGGGTTCAGGTAAGGCTGTGAGCTGCAACACTTACTAGGAAAACATCCACGTCAAGCCCTGGCAATATTTCTAAGTAGTAACCGTAAGCCCTACCCCTACATCTAAATGCTATCCCTCTCTCTGCAAGGAATCCACTACTCTTACCCCGAACCTCAAACCTCACCTGGCATGGGTTAGCCAAGTCCCAAATCCATAAGGCCTTACCATACACTCTTAGCTCAATTCTCACCCTATTCCTCAGCCTTTCATCCTTAGCACTGAATTCCATGACATGATTCCTCAACAAAGCCCTGAAGAAAATCCCAACAAATAACATAGTCTCTACACTACACACAGACTGGAACCCAAAGCAGTAAACACAGGCCTCCCTCTAATACTTTGCCCAACCACTAACCCTGGAAGGAAAAATCTAATCCCTAAAGCCTAACCTGAACACCTAATCCCCAAATCCTGCATTCCTGTGGTCTAGACACCTAACTGAAGCAGTTTGACCTTATGGGGCTGGGCAGGGCTTGAGAGGTCCTGCAGCAATCACTTGGTCTTGGAGGAAGCAGGTGAGGTGAGACGGATGTGGTCAGGTCACAGGACTCAAAGAGGAGATGGGTGGGGATGTTCTGCTGAGGTCAGCTGTGATTCAGGGTCTGAGGAGGCAGCAGGAGGCCCATGGCTGTGCAGGAGGGTGTTGGGGCACATTCTCAAAGCTTGTTTGACTATTACTTGAACTCCACAAGCTGGAAATACTGCACTGAGCACTTTGGGGATCTTTCCAGCCCAGAGCAAGTTTAGCACATGCCCTGAGCCAAGCTCCAGTATCTCTGCAGAGATCCCTTGGTCCTGGAATGTCCAAGGTGTGTGTCACCCAATGTGTCCTGTAGGGAAATGCACAGGTGTGCAGAGGTGGCCTGTGGTAGTGCAGTCCCTGTTGCTCTGGGATGTGTGTGGGTGTGTTGGGTTTGGTACAAACACCTGGGCTGGTTTCTAACCTCCCACATAAGCACAAGTGTGAAATAGCTCAACCCCTGCCAAAACCCTCCTTGTTTTATCTCATCCATGGAGGGCAGAGCCAAAAAAACTCAGAGCAGTTCTCCCAGGGTTTGCCTCTGCTAGAAGGCTTTTACATGCCTTGCCATTGTCAGCTCATGGGTCTGCTGGCTTGTCTGGGCTCTGATTTTACTTTGCGGGTGGGAGGTTGTATTGGACTTCCATGGAAAGGGTTTTGTAGCAGGGGGCAGCTGAAGGGCTGGTGTCTGTGAGGAGAGTCCAGAAGCTGCCCCTTCTTAGAGAAGAGCCACTTCCAGCTGGCTCCAAAAGGGACATGCTGCTGGCCAAACTCAGCCAATGAGTAATGCTGTTTGTACATCTGTGAGAGCTTTTTAAAGAAAGGGGTTGAAAATGACATGAGGGAATAGCTGGGAGAGAAGACTGCAAAACTGAGAGAGAAAACAACCCTGCAGACACCAAGGCCAGTGAAGAAAGAGGGTGAGGTGGTGCTCCAGGTGCTGGAGAAGACGTTCCTCTGTGGTGCACCATGTTGGAGCAGATCTCCACACTGCAGCTGATGGAAGACCCCATGTGGGAGCAGGTGGATGTGGCCTGAAGGAGGCTGCAGCCCTTGGAGGGCCCCTGCAAGAGAAGACTCTGTGTCAGAACTGTGGAGAGGAGCCCAGCTCTAGACAGCCCCTCATGAGATGATAGGGACTTTCTTCTGAGGAGAAAATTGTATCAGCCATTTGACAGATGCTGCACAGGCAAGGACACAACTCAGGATGGCATCACCCTTCAAGAAGGAATTACCTTTGGGATTCCCTCAAAGGATAGAATTCCTGTCTGTGAATGCTGACCGAGGTCCCACCATGACAGATGCAACCTCATGCTTCCCCGCAGCCACCCCTTCAGTATTCCTGAACTACCACTGACAATGCAGACTCAAGCAAACAGAGACAAAAGGGAATGCAAGAATGTCAGTGCTGTACAAACTCAACAACAATGATACATGCTAGCAAGTAACTGGAACATGAGCTGAGAACCAGCTCATCACAAGCACCAAATTCATGCTTAGTTGGTTTGAAAGGACTGAGCACAGGGCATCACAAAAAGCCTAATAGAAGGAGCTACATCTTCTCAGTGTGGACTCAGTAGCAGCAGCCCTGCAGAATGACAACCCATCCATCTGCTCATGGCTTGGACAGGTGTACAGTTTGCTGGCTGAAGAACTGTCTGGATGGCCATGCTCAAAGAGTCTGAGTGAAGAGAGATCAATCCAGTTGGTGGATGGTCATGGGTGGCATTCCCCAGGCCTCTGTACTGGGTCCAGCTTCGTTTACTATTTTGATGGATGATCTGACTGAGAGGATCAAGTACACCCTTAGTACATTTGCAGATGATAACAAGTTAGTTGGGACAGTTGATCTTGAGGTAGGAAAGATTTGCAGAGGGATCTGGAAAGGCTAGATTGATGGACTGAGTCCAATCACATGACATTCAACAATGCTTCTGCACTTGGGTCATAACAACCCCATGCAGTAGCATAGGCTTGGGGAAGAGTGGCTGGAAAGCTGTCCAGAAGAAAAGCACCTGGGGATGTTGGTCAACAGCCAGCTGAGCATGAGCACCCACCCCCTGTCATGTGCAGGGACTCTGACATCTTCCAATAGATCATCTGTGCTTATGAGGTCACTGTCAGCTGAAGATCTGATAGGCCACGAGCAGGCCCATGGCAGGTGAATATTCCTGCGATGCCAGTGGTGCCTGAGTAGCTGACAGGCCGAGAGCAAACATGGCCTGTTCTAGATGCTGGGAGGACCCTGGTGCCTGAGAAGCCAGGAGACCAGGAATAAGCACATGGCTTGTGTGGGTCTGTGGGGAGGTCATTAGTGATCAAGTAGCTGATAGGTCAGGGCAAGGCCCATGCATTGTACCTGTGAGGCCACTGGTGCCTGAGGAGCTGGCAGACCAAGAATTGTGTAGGTGTTTGTGAGGTCATTGCTGTCTGAATACAGGCCAGGAACAGGCCCATGGCAAGAGAAGATTCTATGGCATCACCTGGAGATTTGGTTGAACCGAATTTTGAAATATCCTGCACTGGAAATAATTGAAGATCAGTGAGTCCAACTTCAGCCTTCAGAATAAAAATAAATTATATGTATCTAAAAAAATATAAAATATTTATATCAAAAATATTAATATATAATGGATGTATATATTTATAAATATAAATACATTAAACATTATATGTGTAAGTATAAAAACTCATAACATAATATTTAATGCAATATATTATATATTATTTAAATAAAATAAAAACAAAAACAAAAAAATTATATATTATATATTATATATTATATATTATATATTATATATTATATATTATATATTATATAATATATATCATATAATTATATAATATACATTATATTATATCTTATATAATATACAATTGTATAATATATTATATATTTTATATTATATATTATATTATATATCATGCTATATAATACTATATATAATATTATAATATATAAATGTTTATATAAAATATTATAATATATAAATGTTTATATAAAATATTATAATATATAAATGTTTATATAATATAATATAATATAATATAATATAATATAATATAATATAATATAATATAATATAATATAATATAATATAATATAATATAATATAATATAATATAATATAATGTTACATTACATTATATTATATTATATTATATTACACACAATGTACAATATATACTATATAGTATATACTATAAAGTATATACTATATAGTATATAATATATAATAACTTAGCACAACGTAAAAATAAATATAATGTTTTATAATACAATATGATATGATATGATATGATATATTAATAAAATATATATTTTTACATGTATTTATTATATATTTTTATTTATTTAAAATTTTATATATATATACATATATATATATACATATATATGAAACTGCACATCTGAGAGCATTGTCCCAATACTTCTTGGACTCTTCCATGCTTGGAGCTATGAGGAGGCTGGGAGGCACCGCAGGGCCATGCCTGGGCACGGGGCCAGGAGGAAACCACCGTCTTCCTGCCCGGGTGCCATGTCACGTGGGCTGCGGTTTGTGCACCTGCAGTGGCAGGCAGGCTCCAGCTCCCGACCCGCCGCGGGGAATAACGGCCCCTGGGTGACACGCTGAGAGCCAGGGAGACGCCTGAGGCTCTGGGCTGCAGCTCTGCTGCCAGGGCAGGCCCTGGACCAGCTCTGGCTGCTGCTGGGACCCCACAGGAGGCTCCCTGGGGAGGGACGGGACAGCCAGCACCCCCATAATGGGGCTCTGGCCCTGCCCAAGGGCCTTTCCCAGCTGCTGCTGCCAGCACAGCGGGGGCTGTATCAGGGGCAGGGGCTGGTCCCTTCCCAGCCTGACACAGCCCTGCTGCAGGATCAGTCCCCTGGATCCCATGGCGCAGGGATGACCGGACAATCGCACCTTGGGCTCTTGGATGCTACAGCTTAGGAGATGCTCCATGCTCCCACAGCAGGCTGCAAGGGGTGTCAGAGCCATCTGCCCCCACACCCAGCCCTACCCCACGATGATGTCCCACCGCAGTGACGTGAGACCCGCAGCGGAGCCGTCCCTCATATATGGTCATGAAGAGCGCTGGAGAAGTTCATTGGAGAGCTGGGCTGCGTCGGAGGGGAGATAAGTGCCGATAACGTCTAAAAAGGTGCCTGCTGCTTCGATTGGCTCCTCCTGCAGCTGGGACAGCATCTGCACAGATATATTGCCCTCCCATCATCTCCATTTCACTGTGGGTCCCCAGGAGCTCCAGCAGCAGGGCCTTGCTGTCAGGACAGGAGCCTCAGGATGGGGACAGAAGGACTCCTGCCCCCTTGGGTGCTGTGGCTGTTCCTCTGGGTGCAGCCTTGCAGAGGTAAGTGCCAGCTTCTCTGTTCCACAGCCTTGGGACAGTGGGTAACAGTGGGGCCATTGGGATCTCTCTGGGAGTGGGGTTGTTTTCAGGCACCACTGATATGAGTGGCAGAAGGTTCTCAGTCTCTCAGCTCTGTTCTTTAATCTGTGCCTGTCAGTGTGGGAGGGGGTAATCCATTTTCATATCTCCCATGTTTTTGGCAGCCAAGGCCTGACTTCATTTCTAGACACCTTGTCCTTGGGTACCTTTCTGGGACCCCTTGTTCCCCAGCACTGTGCCTCTGGATCTGGATGAGTTCCATACAGTGAGAGTGGCCCTCAGTGAGCTCCAGGGCACAGCCAATGTCTGGGATGCCCCAGGGTGCTTGTGTGCTGTTCCCTGCCCCTGGGATCTGGGGAAACACAGACTCCAGGAGGGCAGGTTGTGTCCCATTAACAGAAGGGGACTGGGGCATCTGCAACGAGAGGTGCTCTTCTTGGGGGCCCTGGTCAAGCACAGGGACCAGTCTGACAGCAGGGATGGGGAAGGGACGTGGGCTGTTGGTATCCTTGTTGTCAACCCAGACAGTGGGTTTGGGAGGTGCCTGTGGCAGACAATGGGCAATGGAAGCTGCTCAAGGGGCATGGGTCTGTTTGGGGGAAACTGGGATGGGGAGGAGTGGGAGCCCTGTGCAGGGCTGGGGGCTGTGTGTGGGTGGGCATGGGCAGAACAGGGGGCCACTGGGGTGGGAGGAGGTGGTGAGGGCTGTGGGGCAGCAAATGGCCCAGGAGGGCTAGAGCTGGGTACCCCCAGCCCAGCATAGCCCATGGGGAGAGGAGGAACCCCCCACTGCCCCTGAGACAGCCTATGGGGACAGGGATCCCACCCTGGGAACTGGGAGTCTGCCTGGGGAGGGGGTCCTCACAGACACAATGTGGGGCTTAAAACTCTCCTTATCCTTCCTGTATTGGTGTTTGAAGGGGCTGCGGAGGTGAGGCTGGCGGATGGCGGCAGTCGCTGTGCTGGGAGAGTGGAGGTGAAACATCAGGGCCAGTGGGGGACCGTGTGCCATCACAACTGGGACATGTCTGATGCTGCAGTGGTTTGTAGGCAGCTGGGCTGTGGGGTTGCTCTCAAAGCTCATTGGAATGCACACTTCGGGCCAGGATCTGAGCCCACTTGGATGAATTATGTTGGCTGTCGTGGCACCGAGTCTGCCCTGTCTGACTGCGCACATGCAGGATGGGGTAAAGCATACTGCTATCACAGATGGGATGCTGGAGTGACATGCTCAGGTAAGGACTGAACTTCTTCCCTACCTCTGGGACGAGGACACTTCTAAGAGACCTGGCTGTGACCTCAGAAAGCAGCAAGTGGACACCAGAACATGGCTCTGTGTGTCAAGTTGCACTCTGAGCTGGGTTTGTCACTGCTGGTGTCCCTTGTCCCTGGGGAAAGCCCAGTGGGAGCACACCCAGCCTGGACTTGAAGCTGGAGCAGCCAAGCCTGGGGAGGTGCCTGGGGTTGGGGAGGAAAGCCCTCACCCTTCCCCACTGTGCTGCCTGGTTCCCATCTTTCTCCTCCCACTCACCCAGGCCCTGTCTGGCAGGCTGGTCCCTATGCCAGGGGAATCTAGAGCAGCTCCCCCAGCCACCAGCAGCCTCAGGGAAGGGTGTGCAATGGCCCAGGACTTTTGGGGTTGTACCCCCAGCAGCCAAGAGAGCGTTGGCCAAAGCAGAGGGGCTGCTCAGAGGGCAGGAGCACCGGACTTGGGCAGAGGAGCAGGGTGGCAAGCAGCACCTTGTTCCTGTCCCAGGGTCACCCCAAGAGAGGCAGCCCCCAGTGACATGGCCCCTCCAGGCAGTGCTGACCCACTGCTCAGCCTCTCCTGCCTGCCCTGTGCCCCAGGGGCTGTGCCAGCACCTCCTGGCTCTCCTCTCTGCCTGCCCTCACACCAGGAGCTCATGTAAACCCAGGGCTGCTCTCTGCCTGCTTTCCTGATCCATGCATGGTAGGTGGCTGGGGACGTGCATGCCCAGCACCACACTGTCCCTGCCGGAGGACCCCCCTTTGCAGAGGATCCCCTGAAGTGCCCCATCTAACAAGAGCTCCCCAAGAGCCCCAGCATTCCCTGGGAACAGGGGGAGTTTTTGGCAGATCCAAGAATTTCTTGTAACTGGCTTGAGCCTTGTGGGGAACAGCAGGCTGAAGTAGCCCCGAGTTCCTGAGCCTGTTTCCCTGGGCCCATGTGCTGTGGGTGTTGCTGTGCTGGGTCTGGGGCCAGGCAGCCCAGGGGCTCCGGGCAGCAGCAGTTTGTCTGAGTGGTGCCTGTGGCTGGGGGCTGGGAGAGAGGGCAGCCCATGAGTGCTGGGCTGGATTCTGAGGAGCAGCAGGGGGGGCCTGAACTCTTTGTGCCATCAGCACCCATGGAGAGCTGCTGGGCTGGCCGTGGGGCTCTGCATGTGGCCACATCAGGGATGAGGTGGGAGGTGAGCACGGAAGTGCCAGAGGGCTCTGGGAACTCACAGGTCTCCTTGGTTGCCCCAGGATTTGTCCGGCTGGTCGGAGGGGACAGCCCCTGCTCAGGAAGTGTGGAGGTCTACGAAGGGGACCAGTGGAAAGCTGTCTGTCACTCCCACTTTGGTGCCAAAGCTGCCGAGGTGGTGTGCAGGGAGCTGCAGTGTGGCACAGCCCTGTCTGTCCATGGGGCAGCTCAGCTGGAAGAAGGGGCCGGTCCTGTCTGGGACAGAGAGCTGCAGTGTGTGGGGAATGAATCCACCATCCTCTTCTGCCCCTGGGGGGCCCCCAAGGACAAGGCCTGCACCCACAGCAATGGCACTCATGTCACCTGCACACGTAAGGACTTGCGGTGGGATGGTGCCCACGGGGGCTGTGGTGGGGGCATGAGAGCAGGGTGGGCACTGGGCTGTGCTGGGTGAGGGACAGGTGGGGTTAGGTGGTGGTCTGCAGCCCTAAAATGAGAGTGCTGCAGGAGGAGAAAGGCACGCTGTCCCTTTGGCCTCTCCTGCAGATCCTATGGGAGCAAGAGCACAAATGTGGCCTCTCTCACCCTCCTTTGTCTTTGAGTACACAGGGTTCAGGCTGGTGAACGGCAGCACAGCGTGTGAGGGCAGGGTGGAGGTCGACGTGCTGGGGATGTGGGAGACCCTCTGTGCCTCCCGCTGGGACCTCTCGGACACCCACGTTCTCTGTCGGCACCTCGGCTGTGGCTTTGCTGAGTCCATTCCTGGAGGAGGGCATTTTGGGAGAGGAACTGGCCCCGTCTGGAGAGACTCGTTCCACTGTGACGGGACTGAAGCCCACCTGGGGCAGTGCCCGGTGACTGCCCTGGGGGCCTCGCCGTGCTCTCAGGAGAACGCTGCTGCTGTCATTTGCTCAGGTGAGTGCTGGGCAGTGCTGCAAAGTCCATTTGCCCCTGGTGTGTGACACGGCCACACAAAGTTTTGGACCCCATTGCAGCACCAGGCTGAATTTCTGCTCTCACCAGGCCCGGTTCACCACATGTCTGTACGGTTGGTGGGCGGAGGGAGCTGGTGCGATGGGCGCGTGGAGGTCTTCCAGCACGGGACGTGGGGCAGAGTCCTGGATGAACAGTGGGACATGCAGGAGGCCAGCGTGGTGTGCCGGCAGCTGCAGTGCGGAGAGGCAGAGGCAGCCTACACCCCCGTGAGGGCCAAGAGAGGACCAGGACCTGTGGGGCTGCGTGGGGTGCGGTGTGCAGGGCACGAGGCTGACCTGAGCCTCTGCAATACCTCCCTGCCCGAGAGCACAATGGCAGCAGGAATCATGGAGGACGTGGGGGTCATGTGCCGGGGTGAGTGGTGCTGCACGTCCCCCAGGTGTGGGTCTGGGAGGGTAGCCAGCCCCTGACAGCCAGGGTCCTCCCCGCTGCAGGTAGCCGGCGGGTGTGGCTGGCGGATGGGGCCGGGCGCTGTGCCGGGAGAGTGGAGATCTACTACCAGGGGCGCTGGGGCACCGTCTGCGACGACACCTGGGACCTGGCTGACGCCGCCGTCGTTTGCCGCCAGCTGGGCTGCGGAGGGGCCCTGGAGGCAGCTGGCTCTGCTCGGTTTGGGGAGGGCTCCGGGCAGATCTGGCTGGATGGTGTCAACTGCTCCGGGGCCGAAGCTGCTCTCTGGGACTGCCCTGCCAAAGCCTGGGGGCAGCATGACTGCGGGCACAAGGAGGACGCGGGAGTCATCTGCTCAGGTCTGTGCTGGGAGTGGGGCTGGGAGCTGGGGCCAGTGAGGCCAATGTGAGGGTAGAGCCAGGTAGGGCCAAGGCCTTCAGTGGCTGACATCCAAGGACGTCCCTGGGGCCTTTCCTCCTTCCAGAGTTCATGGCCCTGAGGCTGGAGAACAGTGATGGCTGCTCTGGGTGCCTGCAGGTTTTCTACAACGGGACGTGGGGCAGCGTTTGCTCCAACTCCATGACCACTGAGACAGTGTCACTGGTGTGCAAGGAGCTGGGCTGCGGGAATGAAGGGGAACTGAAAACAGATTCTAACTATGCCAAGCTGTCTGGCACTGTGTGGCTAGATCACGTGGAGTGTGGGAAGAGCAACAGCTCCTTCTGGCAGTGTCCCTCTCATCCCTGGAATCCGCAGTCGTGTGATGACCTCCGAGAAGAGACCCACATCATCTGCAATGGTAAATCTGAGCCATCAAGGCACCAGGTTCTGCTCCCCACTGGGTATGGTGAAATACAGAGAAGGAACCCAGAGGGGCTTTGACTTCCTGCATTAGACCCTGTTGCTGCTGGTGGCACAACGGTGATTTCAGCTCTTGGAGCCACCCATGTCCACCAGCAGCAGTCAACAGCCGGGCTGCCAGCAGCTCCTTGGGAGATGCAGAGGCAACTCCAGGCAAGGTCTCAGAGGAGACCATGCAGGGCTTTCAGGGGGCTGTCCCCCCTCCTGGGACAGCCTCCTGCTGCTCTGTGAACCAGGGACCCTGTGGGGCCGAGCACTTGGTTCCCCCCTGCAGTGCCGTGTGTGTCCCCTGAGTGAACAGGGTTCTGCTGCTGCCCTGACCCAGGCAGCATGGGGACGTGTGAGCAGAGGTCAGCTCTGCTGTCTTCTGCACAACCCCTAGAGCAGCCCTTTTCAGCCCAACTTCTCTTTCCTTTGGGACATGGACAGAAAGGCCGCAAGTGGCTGCATGCCCCAACTCCACAAGGTGCACAGGTAGGGAGCTGCCCCTGCGTGTGCCCCCCTCACCTGGCAGGGCTCTCCCAGCTGTCCCGGTGCCATGGGAGGTCTCTGCCTCCCTAGACAGGGAGAAGATCCATGCTGTGGGAGGCAAGGACGGCTGCTCGGGCAGAGTGGAGATCTGGCACCGTGGCACCTGGGGGACGCTGTGTGACAATGCCTGGGACATGCAGGACGCCGAGGTGGTGTGCAGGCAGCTGAGCTGTGGCCCCGCAGTCTATGCCCTGGGCCAGGCTGCTGCTGGAGAGGGGATGGGCCCCATGTGGCTGATGGAGTGCAGGGGGACGGAGCTGTCTCTGCAGGACTGCTGGGCCCAGCCAGGGGACAGCGGTGCCTGCCAACATAAGGCAGATGCGGCTGTGCATTGCTCAGGTGAGCAGTGGGGCTGCGAGACATCGCTGGTGTCTTGGCAAGGAGCTGGCTTGCGCGTCTGCCCTGCTGGATCCTGGCATGGCCCCAGTGCTGGCCTGAGCAAGGGTGTTCCTGCAGAGTGGGAGGCTGGTGGTGGGTGGGAAGCAGCCTCTGTGGGGCTGGATGTGCCAGCACATCCCCTGGGCTGCCTGCACTGTCCTGTGAGCAGCCCAGAGCAGTGGTGCTGGGCCTTGTCCCTGCCACCCTGCCCAGCCCCAAAGGAGGGACGATTCAGGTGGCACATGTTGGGGTCATTTGCCAGGGAGGCTGCCTGGTGCCACAGCCCCAGCCTCTCAGCCCAGCTCTCCTTCTGCTCCCCTGCAGCTGCATCCAGGACAGCAACATCCCCCCCACAAGCAGGTAAGCTGTCCTTCCCCTGGGGCTGGGTCTGTCCATGTTCAAGCTGTGACCCACAGCCAGGGGAAGGGGCTCCTTGCTGGGCTGTGAGACTCCCAGGAAATCAAGGGAGCTGGGAGAAGTCTGCAATGTACCCAGCAGGGTGGGAGCTGCCCCATCACCCAGCCCTGTGCCCCCCAGCCCCTTCTGCCTTGTGTGGTCAGGAGTGGCATGTCCTGCCCCCAGCCTCTCCCTTGTCTGATGCTGCCCCTGCCATGTTCCTGCCCATGCAGATCCCCCACGGGGCCGTCCGACCACCAGCAGCGAGAGACTCTCGGTGCCTGTCATCATCTGCATCATCCTGGGGGCCCTCCTCTGCCTGCTCCTGGCCCTCCTGGCTGGGCAGGTGCGAAGCACCAGGGCTCAGCGCAGAGGTGGGTCCTTCCCCAGTGGTCCTGGGGGAGGAGATGCCTCCTGGCACGGCTGGGGGTGTTGGTGTCCTGGGGCACAGAAACAGAGCTGTGTGCTGCCTCCTGCCCCATGTGCTGCCCCACTGCCTGACAGACCATGGGGCACCAACATCAAGGGGTGGAGAGAGCCCAGACCCTGAGGCATCAGTTATGGGGTGAGGAGAGAAATGTGAGAGCTGGGCTGGGTGAGAAGGGGAGGATGCACTGCTGGCAGTGCTCTGGGCAGCACTGGCAGGAGGAGCATGGGGCAGTGGAGTCCATCACCGTTGTATCAGCCACCCCCCAGCAGAGCACGGGTTGTGCTATTGATGTGTGAGGCAGAGATGGAGCAGCTCCATGGGGAGGAGAAATGGGGAAATTGGTGCAGGGTCTGCACTGGGATATGACCTGGGGACCAAAGGGGCACAAGGGCTGTCTCCAAAGGGATGGTGCGAGGCTGACTATGTCCCAGACCATCTCTATGGGGATGCTGCCCTCCCTGGGGATGTGGCTGCAGTGCCAACACAACACAGCGGGGCTGTGCTGTGGGGACAGCCTTGTGCTGGCCTAGGGAATGGGGCTGGGGGAACCCAGTGGGGTCCTGTCCCTCTCTGCCCATTCCCAGACCTGTCCTTCCTCTGTCCCCAGGCTCCGGGAGAGCTGGGGAGCCCTTCCCTGAGGCCGTGTACGAGGAGATTGCTTACAGCCTGGCGTGGGAGAAGCAACCAAGGTTCAGTCTCTCAGGTGGGTGTATGTTCATGAAGGGGATCTTTCTCCCTACCCCAGACCAGGGATATCCCCTACAACTCCTGCCAATGGTCCCTGAAATGGTTGGACCATGGGATCTGTGGGAGAGCATCCAGTTGTTGGCCCCCACAGAGGAGCTTCCTCCACACCACCTCTGCTCATCCCAGAGGGGACAGCCCCTCTCTGCTTGTCCCTGCACCTTATTGAGAGCCAAGGGCTAAGCAAAGGGCTGTCCCAGGGCAGCTCTGGGAACTTCTCTGGGAAGTGCCTTGTCCCAAGGGAACGGGTCTCCTCCCCATGCAACCCCAGCTCTGTGGGTGCCCATCCCCAGCAGTGCTGACCACCAGTCAGGGCAGCAGGGCTCATCCCACAGCACCCACTGCAGCTCTCTGCAGCCTCCTTTTCAGAGGGGTCCCTGACCCAGATGCAGCCCTACCCCAGGCACATGAGGAGGAGGATGGTCTGGGGCCACACCCAGGGATAAGAGGAGTGGGGGGTAGGAAGGGCTCCATATCTCCTCTCTGAAGACAGACCAGATGGGCAGCAGTGACACCGAGTGTTATCATCAGAGCTGCAAGCATGAAGGCTCTGCTGTGACCCTGACACCAGCAGCATGTCAGCCCTGTGTCCCCACACACTCTCCCATCCTCTGCTCTGCAGGACATCTCTTCTCATTGCCACCACCTTCCCTCTCCTTTCAGATGTCCCTGTCCTGCCCGGAGGTTACCCAGCAGATGGCTATGATGATGCTGGGGAGGTTTCTGACCCTGGGGAGGATCCTGTCCCTGGGCAGGGGGACTGGGAAGTGCCCAGGACACCAGAGGAAGGAGATGGGCGCAGGGATGCAGTCACAGGTGAGAGGGCAATGCAGCACTGCCACTTCCTAGGTGCCAACCCCAGGCCTAGGAGAATCCATGCCATATTGAAAGCCTGACCATCCATGGAGAACCTGTCCTGGGAGATTTTGTGGGGGCTTGGAGAATGGGCTGAATGTCTCAGGCTGGTGAGGATGAGGAAGGTGATAAACAGCCCCGAAGGGCACCCCACAGGCCCAACCACAGCAGCCTGCCTTAATGCTTACAGGGGGAAGCCTGCGCTCCCGGAGAAGTGCTGGGGTCCCTGGAGCTGAGGGAGACACCTCGTCACCTTTCCTGGGGAGCACGGGCTATGACGATGTTGAAGAGGTGTCTCTGGCATGTCCCCATGAGGACACCCAGGAAGTGATACCAGAGCCCCGTGCACAAGAGTTCCAGAGCCCCAGGCCAGCAGAGCCCAGCCCTGCTGAGCAGCTGGGTGCAGCCGGGAGGGAGGAGAGCTCAGTGCCACTGGGAGAGCCATGAGTGCCAGGGAATTGTCTGGTCTCCCTTTTCCAGCAGTCAGCAGATGCACATGGGTATTTGCCTTCTTGGTATTCCCCTGTTTTTATGCTGTATGTTGGTATTTGTTCATATTAAAACCCTCTGGGGGCTTTGCCCCAGATCCAGTCTTCCCTGACCATGTTTCTGGACATCTCCCTGAGGCTGATGGAGTGGAGAGGAGCTCAAAGATGCAATGGCTGGGAAGGGACACATCTTAGAGCCAGCAGGATCGGGGTCTGGCTTTGAGGCTGACAGAGCCCCTGGTCCCTGGACACTATTCCTACTGACAGAGACATTTCCGTCCTGCCAGCCACAGGCAGTTTCCAGGCAAAGTGGATCTCTGGGAAGTCCCATGAGACACTCCCTTGCAGTGCCCACCTTCTGCTGCCGTGGGCCCCCATGAAGCCCAAGGATGTCTTCCCAGCACCCACAGGCAGGGAAAGATCGGGTAAAAGAGCTGAACAGGGAGATGTCTTGGACCCTTGGGCAGGACTTGGCACCAGCTCCTGCTGGTGGGTCCCCACAGCCCTCCAGGTCTTCCCCAGCAGGCTCCTCTGCTGCAGGCTGGGAGGTGTTTTTGGTAGTGGGATGGTGGGCTGGAACACCTATTGGAGCATCTATTTAATCCCTTTGGGTCATCTCTCATGGCTGTGTATAGTCTTCTGTGGGTGAAGAACTGTCTGGAGGGCCATGCCCAGAGGGTTGTGGTTAATGGAGTTAAGTCCAGTTGGTGTCCCTTTACAAGTGGCATCTCCCAGGGGTTGGTACTGGGGCCTATCTTGTTTAATACCTTTATTAATGACCTAGATGAGGGTATTGAGTGTACCCTCAGTAAGTTTGCAGACGATGGCCTGAGCAGCCATTCCTGCAGTCCCTGCCCGTGCTGCCCACAGCCCCCCAGCTGGTGGTGCTGCTCTGCAGAGTGAGGGGATTGTGGTGCACAGGGCCATGGGGGCACTCTGCAGGGTCGTGCTGATTAGGCTGGGAAGGCAGAGCCAGCTGGTGGGGGGCACTGCCACTGACTGCCTCCCACACAAGTGGTTCCTTGGCCATGGATAGCCGGCACAGATAGCCGGCCTTCTTGAGAGTCAGAGACTTATGGAATATTCTGAGCTGGAAGGGACCCACAAGGATCATTGAGTCCAGCTCACTTCCAACGTCAGGATATGTTTTGGGGTGATTCACTGTATTCAGTCCATGAAATTTCATCTGAGGTATAACAACCAATTCAACAGAGAGCTTTCCCTATGCCTGCAGTGTTCCCTGGAGTAGCAGAGCTCTGCTTTTCCTTTTCCCACCCAGATTTAGCACCTCAGGGTGGCTCCACCTGGGACGTGCCCATGCTCTATGGGCTCCACGTGCTACTGACTCCCTGGCACACACTGTCCCTGCCGAGTGCTTGGGCTCTCCTGGCAGCTCCCTCTTTCCTCCTGAAAGAAGCCTGTCTGCCATTATCCCTCTCACCCACTGTGTACAGAGGCAGGTGAATTCACTGTCTCTGTGGGTGCTATCCAAGAACAGGTAACAATCACAGGTGCAGCCTGGCAATGCTGCTGTGGCAGGACCCTTCTCCCCTCCACCTCTGCCATGTGTCCCTGAAGCTCCACCACAGGTCTACAAGGAAGGGTATCAGGCAAGTAAGTCAATGCATGGTCCTTTCTTTTATTGAAATACAAAGAAAGCCTGACCCACAATTTATACAAAGACTTGGAGTCATGTGAGACAGGTACATACAGTGTAGGAAGGTATGAACAATGATATTTCTTTGTGGGAAACACTATGAGGAGTAAAGCAAAGTAAAAAAGAAAAAAATAGAAAAAAAAAATAAAAAGATTTCTGGGTCTGTATACAGTTAACATTAAGACCATATGCAATTTATTCCTTCTGAAAAACATCCAGCCATCACTTTCCATACTACATCCTTGAGCTCCTGATTCCTCATGCTGTAGATGAGAGGGTTCACTGCTGGAGGCACCACCGAGTACAGAGCTGCCAGCAAAAGATTCAGGGAGGAGGAGGACATAGAGGGGGATTTCAGGTAGGCAAAAAAGGCAGTGCTGAGAAACAGGAGGCAACAGCAAGGTGAGGGAGGCATGTGGAAAAGGCTCTGTTTCATCTCTGCTGTGAGGGGATCCTCAGCACGGCCCTGAAGATCTGCACGTAAGAAAGCACAAGGAAAACAAAACACCCAAAGGCTAAACACACACTAGGCACAATAAGCCCAACTTCTCTGAGGTAGGCATTTGAGCAGGAGAGCTTGAGCATCTGGGGAATTTCACAGAAGAACTGATCCAAGGCATTGCCTTGGCAGAGGGGGAAGGAAAAGCTATTGGAAGTGTGCAACACAGCATAGAGAAAGCCACTGCCCCAGGCAGCTGCAGCCATGTACACACAATTTCTGCTGTCCATTATTGTCCCGTAGTTTCAGCTGAGTCAAACCAGGCATCTCATATTTTGTTTGCAGTTCAGAGGCTAGAAGGGGGCTTAGCTGCCTCCCCGTGCCTCACAGAATCCCACTGGAGTTGGGATTCCTCTTGCCTTGGTTCAGGTGGGCACAAACCAGGCAGCATGTAAGCTGCTTGTCTCAGCTCTCAGCACTTTGGATGGAGAAAGAGACCAAGAGGGAGCTGTTCAGAGGCAGACACCAGGTGATATTGGAGATGGCAGAGTGACATCTGAGTGACATTTGAAGTGCCAAATTCCTCAGGGCCATAAACAGAGATTTTATTATTGCATGTACAATATAATATAACTGTAGCCATTGCTCAATAGCAATGAATAAATAAAATAAATAAATAAAAGAAATAAAAGGCATGCTGTGACCTGGTTGCCATCACTGGAACGTGGTGGGACCACTCCCATGACCAGAGTGCTGCAATGACTGGTTATGGGCTCTTCAGAAGAGACAGACAGGACAGAAGGGGTGGTGGTGTGGCTCTCTATATTAGGGAGTGTTTTGATGTTGCAGAACTTCAATCTCGGAATGATATTGTTGAGTCCCTATGGGTTAGGGTCAGAGGGAAAGCCAACAAGGCAGGCATCGTGGTGGGGATATCTTATTGACCGCCAAACCAGGATGAGGAGACAGATGAGGCGTTCTACAAGCAGACTTTGACCTGGTCAGGACACTGGTTGGCAGAGTCCCTTGGGAGGCAGTTCTGAAAGGCAGAGGAGTCCAGAAAGGCTGAGCACTCTTCCAGAAGGAAATCTTCAAGGCTCAGGAGCAGACTTTCCATCCCCACGTGCCCAAAGATGAGCCAGCATGGAAGAAGACTGGCCTGGCTGAACAGAGAGTTGTGGCTAGAGCTTAGGAAGAAAAAGAGGGTTTATGACCTTTGGAAAAGAGGGCAGGCCATTCAGGAAGACTATAAGGATGTCATGAGGCTGTGCAGGGACAAAATTAGAAAGGCCAAAGCTCATCTGGCGCTCACTCTCGCTACTGCTGTTAAAGATAACAAAATGTTTTTATACATACAGAAACACAAAAAGGAGGACTAAAGAGAATCTTTATCCTTTACTGGATACAGGAGGAAACTTAGTGACAAGAGATGAAGAAAAGGCTGAGGTGCTTAATACCATCTTTGCCTCAGTCTTTAGCGGCAAGACCAGTTGTTCTCTGGGTACCCATCCCCCTGATTGGTGGAAGGGATGGGGAGCAGAATGTGGCCCTCATATTCCATGAGGACATGGTTGGAGACCTGCTACAGCACTTAGATGTACACAAGTCAGTAGGGCTGGATGGGATCCACCTGAGGGATCCCAACCCTCATCCTCCAGTAGAGAGGTGGGCAGTAGTCTATTCTCCCACGTGCCCTTTTATAGGACAAGGGGGAATAGGCTAAACTTGTTCCAGAGGAGGTTTAGGTTGGATTTTGGTAAACACTTCTTTACGACGAAGGCAGGAGGAGCCTGGCCAGGAGAGATGTAAGATTTGGGGGAGGAAAGAGGAGCTTGGACAGCAGAAGTTAGGTATTTTGAAGAGGTAAGAATATTCAGGTAATGTTGATCCCACCATAAAGCTGACTTGAAGCAGCCATGTGAGACCCTTACCCTATTTTAACCTCTTACATTAATACCTAAATCTAAATGCCACTCCACACCCTGACAGGAATCCACCTCTCTAATTTTTGACCACAATATCCCCTGAAGCCAAAATTAGTCCATAACCCCTTTCCATTACCTTTCCTCTCTTGCTCACCCTCATCCCTGCCCTTAACAATACCACTAAAATGCTCTATTTATCCCTAGTCTTCTTGCAGACCTAAAAAAAAACCCTCAACCAAACAACTTGCCCATACCCTAACCACAGACCTGACACCCCATGCAGAACACCAAACCGTCCCACTAAACATGTGCTTAATCTCTCACCCAGAAAGGTTTGCCATAGTCCCTAATGCCATAACATGAACAACTAACTTCCAAAGCCTGTCTTCCTGTGCATTAACCTGCTCACCTTTAACCCTTTTCCTAACCCTTAACATAGGTTCTTGTTCTCTTGGGGCAGGTCAGGAACCATGAGATTGCTGTGCAGTCACATTGCATTCAAAGATGAACGTGAGGGGCCATGGATTTGATCAGCTTGTAGGCCACAAGGAGGAGATGGGTGGGAATGCTCTGATGAGCTCAGCTCTACCTCAGAATTTCCCAAAATAGCAGGAGGAACTGGCCTGTGAAAGGGACTGTGAGGTCACTTCTGTCTCTGCAGTTGATAGGGCAGCAGCAGGAACATGTCACAGAAAGGGACTGTGAGGTCACTTCTCTCTGAAGCAGCTGACAGGTCACACTTATACCCTGGATCTGTACTTTTCAGCTGATAACTGCCAGTGGTCCTGGTAGGCCAGCAGAAGGCACCTGTTTGGCATGCTGACTGTGGGATCCCCTCTGCCTCCATAACCAGGAAGACCCAGACTAAAGAAGGCCTGAATGTGGGTTGTCCTGTCTCTTCTGTTTGAGTCCATGACTGGACAGCAGCAGGCACAAGGCTTGGGTGTGTCTGCAAAAAAGTCTGTAAGGTCAGCAGCCGGACCACGGCTTGGAAGATCCTGGTGCGGTGACTGCTGTCTGGTTAGTTGACAGACTGCAAGAAGGATGACAGGTTGCGATGCCTACTTCAGGAGTGGTTTCCACCCTGATGGAGCTTTCTTTGGTAGTAGGAAAGAGCAGGAGAGAAAAACCTGCCAGAAAGTGCACCTTGGAAGGTTGGCACTGGCCATGAAGAGGAAGAAATGTCCCTCAAAGTGTCATGCTGTGTTGCAAGAGGTCACCCAAAGAGTGTCTGTAATCAGACCACGACTTTTTGTTTCAAGGATGAGGGTTGATGAGACATTGGTGAAATTATGGAAATGCCAGGATAAGAGCAGGGTGGTGAACAGAGATGGGTGTCTGCAGCCTTCAGGGAAATAGGGCAAAGTGTGGGGCAGCACAGGGAAGTCTGGAGGTGACAAGGAGGTGGGTGCTGGCAAGAAGAGAAGGCCACAGCAGCCCTGACATTTTTCTCCCCTTGGATAGAGCTTATGAGGAGATGAGATACAGTCATTGCAAGGGGCTCATTGCTTTCTTGAGACCCTGTGCAGAGGCAGGGAGGTGTCATATCACTGTTCTTCTCATGGCATCACACTGCCCACCACATCCCACAGACCCCCAGAAAGAACCCTGAGCAAGTCGTGGGGGTGCAGGATCTCCCCACCCAGTAGCTGGAGTCAGGGCCTGGACCTTTTACTTCAGCACAATAAACCCAGACTTTTCTCAGCACGTTGCTTTGCCTATCTGTAATCATGGCCTCCAATTATCTGCCCTAACAAGTCCCTGAGGAGAATCTCCAGGTAACGGCCCCCAGTGGGGCCCATTAATACTCCAAGTCACTTCAACTTTTCCTTCTGACTTTACTTGCTCAAGCAATTGCATCATTCTCCTCTCAGTACCTGGTGTTCACAGATTGAGCACCAAAATCCACCATGGAACTCATTAAAATGTAGAAACTCCTAAGGAACCATATGTCTTCCATAGTGTTACTCATATCCTCAAGACTTGAACAGCTAATTGGAGAGCTTTCATGGTGTAGTTAAGGAGGAAGATTTCAAAAAGCACTTAATACAAATCCTTTATCATTTTAAAGGGTGAATTTTATTGCATTTCAGTTTTGAGCATCTTTCTTCAATTTATATTAATCCTGGACTTCTCCTGTGGAGACATCCATACAGAGGAAAAGTAGACTCTTGTGGTCTGACAGTGCATGGACAACCTTCCTCCTCACCACCCCAACCCTGACACTTCTTTCATTGGCCACCTGGTGTTTGCATCACTTTTCCTTACACCACACTTCTGCACTGAAGTCTGCAGCTGGATGTTACAGCCCCTTTGCACCAGCTCCCACCGGCTTTCCTTAGAGACCTGGCTGCACACAGAAGGGTTTCTCCTTATTTTAAGACAGTCAACAGGGAAACATGCAGCAATTTTCCAATCAGCAAAGCAAGCTCCTCATCTTGTATGTCTCCAGTCAGGCTTACCTCACTGGTTTATCCTCACAAAAGCATGACTGTAAATTAAGTATTTTATACTGATTGATAAGAAATTATAGGTATTAAGATTAGTATTATTCCATATGATTTTAATTCAATGATAAATGATCACAGAATCACAGAATCACAGAATTTCTAGGTTGGAAGAGACCTCAAGATCATCGAGTCCAACCTCTGACCTAACACTAACAGTCCCCACTAAACCATATCCCTAAGCTCTACATCTAAACGTCTTTTAAAGACTTCCAGGGATGGTGACTCCACCACTTCCCTGGGCAGCCTGTTCCAATGCCTAACAACCCTTTCAGTAAAGAAGTTCTTCCTAACATCTAACCTAAAACTCCCCTGGCGCAACTTTAGCCCATTCCCCCTCATCCTGTCACCAGGCACGTGGGAGAACAGGCCAACCCCCACCTCACTACAGCCTCCTTTAAGGTATCTGTAGAGAGCAATAAGGTTGCCCCTGAGCCTCCTCTTCTCCAGGCTGAACAAGCCCAGCTCCCTCAGCCGCTCCTCATAGGTCTTGTTCTCCAGGCCCCTCACCAGCTTCGTCGCCTTTCTCTGGACCCGCTCAAGCACCTCGATGTCGTTCTTGTAGCGAGGGGCCCAAAACTGAACACAGTACTCGAGGTGCAGCCTCACCAGAGCCGAGTACAGGGGGACAATCACTTCCCTAGCCCTGCTGGCCACACTGCTTCTTCTGTAAGCCAGGATGTTGTTGGGCTTTTTGGCCACCTGAGCACACTGCTGGCTCATATTCAGCCGACTATCAACCAATACTCACAGGTCCTTCTGTGCCTGGCAGCTCTCCAACCACTTATCTCCCAGCCTGTAGCTCTGCTTGGGGTTATTGCATCCCAGGTGCAGGACCCGGCAGTTGGCCTTGTTAAACTTCATGGAGTTGACCACAGCCCATCGGTGCAGCCTATCCAGATCCTCCTGCAGAGCCCTCCTACCCTCGAGCAGATCGACACATGCGCATAGCTTGGTGTCATCTGCAAACTTACTGAGGGTGCACTCAATGCCCTCATCCAGATCATCGATGAAGATATTAAAGAGGACTGGCCCCAGCACCGAGCCCTGGGGGACGCCACTAGTGACCGGCCTCCAACTGGACTTGACTTCATTTACCACGACTCTTTGGGCTCGGCTATCCAGCCAGTTTCTAACCCAACAAAGCGTGAGCCAGTCCAAGCCAAGAGCAGCCAGTTTCTTGAGGAGAATGCTGTGGGAGACGGTGTCAAAAGCCTTGCTGAAGTCAAGGTAGACCACATCTACAGCCTTTCCCTCATCCACCCAGCGCGTCACTTGGTCATAGAAGGAGATCAGGTTCGTCAAGCAGGATCTGCCTTTCATAAACCCATGCTGCCTCGGCCTAATCGCCTGCTTGCCCTGCAAGTGCTGCATGATGACTCTCAAGAGAATCTGCTCCATGAGCTTCCTGGCACTGAGGTCACACTGACAGGCCTGTAGTTTCCCAGGTCTGCCCTCCGGCCCTTTTGGTAGCCAGGATTGCTGATAAATGATGGATAGGGGCTTGGCCAGCTCCTCTGCCAGTTCTCTCAGTACCCTTGGGTGGATCCCATCCGGCCCCATTGACTTGTGCACATCCAAGTGCTGTAGCAGGTCACCAACCAGTTCTTCGTGGATAGTGAGGGCCACATCCTGCTCCCCATCCCCTTCCACCAGCTCAGGGTACCGGTTATCCGGAGAACAACCGGTATTGCCGCTAAAGACTGAGGCAAAGAAGGCATTGAGCACCTCCGCATTTTCCTCATCTCTTGTCACTAAGTTTCCCCCCGCATCCAGTAAAGGATGGAGATTCTCCTTAGTCCTCCTTTTTGTGTTGATGTATTTATAAAAACATTTTTTGTTATCTTTAACAGCAGTAGCCAGATTGATCTCCAGACGAGCTTTGGCTTTCCTAATTTTGTCCCTGCACAGCCTTGCTACATCCTTATAGTCCTCCCTAGTGGCCTGCCCAATTTTCCAAAGATTATAAACCCTCTTTTTTCTCCTAAACTCAAGCCACAATTCTCTGTTCAGCCAGGCTGGTCTTCTTCCCCGCCAGCTCGTCTTTGGGCACGTGGGAACAGACTGTTCCTGCGCCATTAAGATTTCCCTCTTGAAGAGTGCCCAGCCTTCCTGGACCCCCCTGCCCTTCAGAACCACCTCCCAAGGGACTCCACCAACTAGTGTCCTGAGCAGCTCAAAGTCAGCCCTCCGAAAGTCCAATACAGCAGTTTTACTGGTCCCCTTCCTGGCCTCACCAAGAATAGTGAACTCCACCATTTCGTGGTCACTCTGCCCAAGACAGCTCCCGACAATCACGTCCTCCACCAGTCCTTCTCTGTTTGTGAAGAGAAGGTCTAGCGGGGCACCACCCCTGGTAGGTTCACTAACCAGCTGCATCAGGAAGCTACCTTCCATGCTCTCCAGAAACCTCCTAGACTGCTTTCTCTGGACTGTGTTGTGCTTCCAGGATATGTCAGGGAAGTTGAAGTCCCCCACGAGTACAAGCGCTGAAGATTTTGCAACTTCTGTCAGCTGCCTGTAGAACTCCTCATCTGTCTCTAAATGAATGGTTATGGGCTCTTCAGAAAAGACAGACAGAACAGAAGGGGTGGTGGTGTGGCTCTCTATATTAGGGAGTGTTTTGATGTTACAGAACTTCAATCTCGGAATGATATTGTTGAGTCCCTATGGGTCAGGGACAGAGGGAAGGCAACCAGGCAGGCATCCTGGTGGGGAAATCTTATTGACCGCCAAATCAGGATGAGGAGACAGATGAGGCATTCTACAAGCAGACTTTGAGCTGGTCAGGACACTGGTTGGCAGAGTCCCTTGGGTGGCAGGTCTGAAGGGCAGAGGAGTCCAGAAAGGCTGAGCACTCTTCCAGAAGGAAATCTTCAAGGCTCAGGAGCATACTTTCCATCCCCACATGCCCAAAGTCCAGCCAGTATGGAAGAACAGAGAGCTGAACAGAGAGTTGTGGCTAGAGCTTAGGAAGAAAAAAAGGGCTTATGACCTTTGGAAAAGAGGGCAGGCCACTCAGGAGGACTATAAGGATCTTATGAGGCTGTGCAGGAACAAAATTAGAAAGGCCAAAGCTCATCTGGAGCTCACTCTGGCTACTGCGGTTAAAGATAACAGAAAATGTTTTTATAAATACATCAACACAAAAAGGAGGACTAAGGAGAATCTCCATCCTTTACTGGATGTGGGGGGAAACTTAGTTACAAGAGATGAGGAAAAGGCTGAGGTGCTTAATGCCTTCTTTGCCTCAGTCTTTAGCGGCAAGACCAGTTGTTCTCCAGGTACCCATCCCCTGATCTGGTGGAAGGGGATGGGGAGCAGAATGTGGCCTTCATAATCCATGAAGACATGGTTGGAGACCTGCTACAGCACTTAGATGTACACAAGTCAATGGGGTCAGATGGGATCCACATGAGGATGCTCAGAGAACTGGTGGAAGAGCTGACCAAGACACTTTCCATCATTTATCAACAGTCCTGGCTACCCGGGAAGGTCCCTGTCAACTGGTGGCTAGCAAATGTGACACCCATGTACAATGAGGGTTGGAGGGTGGACCCAGGAAATGATGGGCCTGTTAGTTTGACTTCAGTACCAGGGAAGCTCATGGAACAGGTTATCTTGAGTGTCATCACTCAAGTGCAGCACTTGGAAGGCTCTGCAGGAGTATCTGGATAGGCTGGACGCATGGGCTAAGGCCAACTGTATGATGTTCAACAAGGCCATGTGCCGGGTCTTGCACCTGGGGCACAATAACCCCAAGCAGAGCTACAGGCTGGGAGATGAGTGGTTGGAAAGCTGCCTGGCAGAGAAGGACCTGGGAGTATTGGTGGATAGTTGGCTGAATATGAGCCAGCAGTGTGCTCAGGTGGCCAAGAAGGCCAACGGCATCCTGGCTTGTACTCAGCTCTGTTGAGGCCGCACCTCAAGTACTGTGTTCAGTTTTGGGCCCCTCGCTACAAGAAGGACATGGAGGTGCTCGAAGGAGTCCAGACAAGGTTGACGAAGCTGGTGAGGGGTCTGGAGAACAAGTCCTACGAGGAGCTACTGAGGGAGCTGGGCTTGTTCAGTCTGGAGAAGAGGAGGCTCGGGGCGACCATATCTCCCTCTATACGTACTTTAAAGGAGGCTGTAGCAAGGTGAGCATTGGTCTATTCTCCCATGTGCCCTTTTATAGGACAAGGGGGAATAGGCTAAAGTTGTGTCAGAGGTTTAGGTTGGATATTGGCAAAAACTTCTTTACGAGGAAGGCAGGAGGAGCCTGGCCAGGAGAGATGTGAGATTTGGGGGAGGAAAGAAGAGCTTGGATAGCAGAAGCTAACAATTTTGGAGAGGTAAGTATATTCACGTAAAGTCGAATCCACCTTAGAGCTGACAAAATAGTCATGTGAGGCCCTTACCCTATTTTAACCTCTTACATTAATATTTAAATCTAAATGCCACTCCACACCCTGACAGGAATCCACCGCTCTAATTTTTGACCACAATATCCTTAGCCAAAATTAGTCCATAACCCCTTTCCTCTCTTGCTCACCCTCATCCCTGCCCTTTACAATACCATTAAAATGCTCTATTTAACCCTGGTATTCTTGCAGACCTAAATAAAACCTTCAAACAAAGAGCTTGCCCATACCCTAACCACAGACCTGACACCCCATGCAGAACACCAAACCGTCCCACTAAACATCTGTTTAATCTCTCACCCAGAAAGGTTCGCCATAGTCTCTAATGCCATAACATGAACAACTATCATCCAAAGCCTGTCTTCCTGTGCATTAACCTGCTCACCCTTAACCCTTTTCCTAACCCTTAAGTTTAGGTTCTTGTTCCCTTGTGGCAGGGCAGGAACCATGAGATTGCTGTGCAGTCACATGGCATTCAAAATGAATGTGAAGGGCCATGGATTTGATCAGCTTGTAGGCCACAAGGAGGAGATGGGTGGGAATGCTCTGATGAGCTCAGTTCTGCCTCAGGATGTCCTGAACCAGCAGGAGCAATTGGCCTGTGGCAGTGACTGTGAGGTCACTTCTTTCTCTGCAGTTGATAGGGCAGCAACAAGAACATGTCACAGAAAGGGGCTCTGAGGTCACTTCTGTCTGAAATAGCTGACAGGTCACACTTCTACCTGGGATCTGTACTTTTCAGCTGACATCTGCCAATGGTCCTGGTAGGTCAGCAGAAGGCACCTGTTTGGCATGCTGACTGTGGGATCCACTCTGCCCACATACCCAGGAGGACCCAGACAGAAAGAAGGCCTGAATGTGGGTTGTCCTGTCCCTTCTGTTTGAGTACACAACTGGACAGCAGGAGGCACAAGGCTTGGGTGTGTCTAAACAAGAAGCTGCAAGGCCAGCAGCAGGCCCATGGCTTGGAAGATGCTGGTGAGGTAACTTCTGTCTGGTTGGCTGACAGGCCACAAGAAGGCCAATGGGTTGGGATGCCTACTTTAGGAGTGGTTTCCACCCTGATGGAATTTTCTTTATTAGTCGGAAAGAGCAGGAGAGAAAAAGCTGCCAGAAAATGCACCTTGGAAGGTTGGCATTGGCTATGAAGAAGACAAAATGTCCCTCAAAGAGTTGTGCTGTGGTGCTAGAGGTCACCCAAAGAGTGTCTTTGATCAGACACTTTGATCAGTTTTGTGTTTCAAGGAACAGCTGGTGAGGGTTAATGAGACACTGGTGAAACCACGGAAATGCTAGGATGAGAGCAAGGTGGTGAACAGAGATGGGTGTCTGCAGATTTGAAGGAAATAGGGCAAAGTGTGGGGCAACGTAGGAAAGTCTGGAGAGGACAAAGAGGTGGGCACTGGCAAGAAGAGAAGGCCACAGCAGCCCTGACTTTTTTGTCCCCTTGGATAGAGCTTCTGAGGAGATGAAATACCATCATTGCAAGGGGGCTCATTGCTTTCTTGAGACCCTGTGCAGAGGCAGGGAGGTGTCATACCATTGCTCTTCTTATGGCATCACACTGCCCACCACACCCTACAAACCCCCAGCAAGAGCCCAGAGCCAGACATGGGAGTGCAGGACACTCCCTTCTAGTGGCTGGAATCAGGACCTGGCCCTTTTACTTCAGCACAACAAACCCAGATTTTTCTCAGCACAGTGCTTTGCCTATCTGTAATCATGGCCTCCAATTATCTGCCCTAACAAGTCCCTGAGGAGAATCTCCAGGTAACAGCCCTCAGTGGGGCCCATTAATACTCCAAGTCACTTCAACTTTTCCTTCTGACTTTATGTTCTCAAGTAATTGCATCATTCTCCTCTCAGTACCTGATGTTCACAGACTGAACACCAAAATCCACCATGGAACTCATTAAAAGGCAGAAACACCTAAGGAACCATATGTCTTCCATAGTTTTATTCAAGTCTTCGAGACTTGGACAACTAATTGGGAGCTTTCATAGTGCAGTTGAGGAGGAAGATTTCAAAAAGCACTTAATACAAATCTTTACTGATTTGGAAGGATAAATATTATTGCATTTCAGTATTGAGCATCTTTCTTCAATTGATATTAACCCAGGGCTTCCCCTATGGAGACGTCCATAGGGAGGAAAAGCAGAGTCTTGAGGTCTGACAGTGCATGGACAACCTTGCTCCTCACCACCCCAACCCTGACATTTCTCTCATTGGCCACCTGGTGCTTGTATCATTTTCCCTTACACAACACTTCTGCACTGAAGTCTGCAGCTGGATGTTACAGCCCCTTTGCACCAGCTCCCACCTCCTTTCCTTAGAGACCTGTCTACACACAGAAGGGTTTTTCCTTATTTTAAAACAAACAACAAGAAAACATGCAGCTATTTTCCAAACAGCAAAGCAAGCACCTCATCTTATATGTCTCCAGTCAGATTTATAGATATTAAGATTAGTATGATTCCATATGATCTTAATTCAATGATAAATGATGAGGAGCTTGCTACAGAAACCATTAGGCAGACTGCTAATCGATGGGCAAGCTTGAACTCAATGAAGCTCAAAGCAGCAACTGGGTCAGTGAGAGCGGTCTGAATGATCAAAGAGTAAGGGGAGGATAAAGCAGGAGAACCATGGGAAGTGCATAGGTCCAGACAGGCATCTGGAAAGGGGACATTCAGCAGGGATTGTTTATTCGAGATGGGTGGAAGTACCTGGAAGATGAGGGTGTACACCATGATGGAGAAAGCGATGACAATGCAAGTACAGGTGAACATCAGTATTTCTTCTCCTATGATGAATATAGATCCTGAAAATTCACCTGAAGGTTGTAGACCCTTTGGGGCCAGCCATGGCTCTGGAAATGGAGGTCCATGAAGCTGTAGGACTCCTGGTCTCTTGCCTGGGAGATCCCCAGCACAGAGTGCCTGTGTCCCACAGGTCCACCCCCAGTCCCCAGGCCAGCACAAGAGACCTGGCCCAGGCACAGGGCAGCTCCAGATTCCCCTCCAGGATACCATTTGCCATCAGTCCTAGCACATCTGGGACACTCCCAGGCTAGTGAAAGGCCAGCTACTATTTGCTAGGCTATGTGCAACCAAGAAGACATCTCACAGTCTTTCAGTGATCTCTAGGGGACTCTGATCCATGGTGAAGCCCAGAAAAGTAACAGGCCTGTCCAGGGAAAGTGTCCTGGGTTGTATTTCTGACACTATCTTTGGAAGACGAGTGCAGAGATGTGGCAGAGATGCCACTGTGGAGACATCAGGACTGTCACCAAAGTACACGAGATCTGAGGGCTAAGAGAAATGCAAAGAAACAAGAGAACAAAGTGGAAGCCAAAAGAGAGCAGCAGGGAAACAGCCATTTCCTGCTGCTGGCCATGGCCATGACTCCAGGGAAGCAGAAGCCCCGACCTGCAGGCAGCAGAGAGGCAGAGCCCAGTGGGCAGTGAGGGACAGCCCCAAAGGCCACTGGGGCTGCTCCTCCATGTGGCAGCTGGGCTCTCAGTCTGAGCTCTTCGTGCATGCTGGGGCTGCTCCCCCAGGTGCAGAAGAGATGGGAGGAGATGGGACATGAGACCAGTAAAATTCTGCTCTCTTCTTTATTGGCATTATCTGCACAAGAAGTCCAGTTCTATAAGTACATTAGAGCATTGGGTCAAAACTTAAAAAATAAAAAACATAGGAGACACTAAGAATAAAAGTCAAATTCACCAGCTTTAGACAGTATTAATAAATAAATAAAATTAAAGACAATTGTCCTAACAGTTTATTTCAGAAAACATCAGTGTCCTGAAACGATTGTAGGCACATGATTAATGTAGAAGAAGAATGTCTGCAAAGACTTGCTTGAAGCATGTATTCAAAGAGTTTCCTCACTGCATCCCTGAGCTCCTGGTTCCTTATGAAGTAGATGAGGGAGGTCACTGCTGGAGGCACCACTGAGTACTGAACCACCAGCAAAAGATTCAGGAATGAGTACAGAACTGCCACCAGCAGGTCCGTGGATGGGGTGGAGAAAGAAGGGAACTTCAGGTAGGCAAACGAGCCAGTGCTCACAAACAGGGGGACCAGAGCCAGGTGAGGGAGGCACGTGGAAATGGACAGTGGCAGTGTCCACCCTGTTGGTCCTCCCAGTGTCTCCTAGGAGGCCAGCACATCCCAGACCCTCCCCAGCTCTCCACACCTGCCTCTAGTCTCCCCAGCTAAGCCCAGCCCAGCCTGGCCCAGCAGAGCAGCCTAGGCTGGGATGGCAACAAAGCAGCAAATGGAGAAGTGGGGGGTCAGTGCAGTGTCCCTGCTGCTGCCATCTGCAGGAGATACCCCAGGACACTACTCACCAGGGAAGCCTGCAATCACCCAGACCAGCCTTATTCCCAAGAACAGCACCACACTGCTGGCCCTGGGGCTCCTCAGGCACCACCACTGCACACACACAGCACCCTGTTCTGCTCCCAGGACACCCCATGTCCCACACAGTCTTGTCCCAGGCCAGCACGTCTGGGCTGACCTGAGCAGCCATTCCTGCAGCCCCTGCCCATGCTGCCCACAGCCCCCCAGCTGGCGGTGCTGCTCTGTAGAGCTAGGGGTCTGTGGTAAGCGGGGCTGTGGGGGCACTCTGGAGGGCCGTGCTGATCAGGGCTGGGAAGGCAGAGCCAGCTGGTGGGGGGCACTGGTACTGAGTGCCTCCCACACAAGTGGTTCTTTGGCCATGGAGGGTGCGTACAGATAGCTGGCCTCCTTCAGAGTCAGAGACTCACGGAATAGCCAAGATAGAAGAGACCCACAAGGATCATTGCATCCAACTTATTTCCAATGTCATTAGATGTTTTGGGGTGATTCACTGTATTCAGTCTACAAAATGTCAACTGAGGTATGACAATGCAGCAGACTGCTTTCCCTGTACCTGCTGTGTTCCCTGCAGTTGCAGAGCTCTCCTTTGCCTGTTCCCACCCAGATTTAGCACTATATCTATACTTCAAAAAGTTATCTTTACTTTGCAATATCCGTGGGAGTAGCTTTGGGAGAAGAGCTGAGCCTTCAGGCACTGCCCTCAGCAGATCCTTCTATGCTGCAGATGCTGGTACAGAGCCAGCTGTATTAGAGAAGTGCCCCTGGCCTGTCCCTGCCTGTGGACACAGAACTGCCCCAGAGCAGCACGGTGAGCAAGAGACAAGAGCAATGAGTCCTCGCAGCAACACAAGGGCTCTGTAGGAGAGTACTAGGTGAAAGGGAGAGCAGCTTGGGAAAGAAGAAGCTCTGGGGCTCCTTGGCAGTGCTGCTGTACCAGGACACTTCTTCCCTCCACCCCTGCACACAGCCAAGTGCCCCTGCAGCTTCACTGCAGGTCTCTGAGGGAGGATCTCGGGCAAGCATATCACTGCAGGGTCGTTTTTTTTAATTTAAATACACAGAGAGCCTGCCTCCTTGTTTACACCAAGTCCGGGAGTCACATGGGACATGTAGATACTTAAATGAAAGAATATGAACAAAGACATTTCTTTGTGGACAATAATTTCACAAGCAATATAAAGAAAAATACATACTCAAACAAAATAAAAAACAAACAAACCTGCATCTGGGCCTTTAATGAGTTACATTATGAATGATATGCAGAAAAAGAACTAGACAGTGGGTTCGAGTGCATCCTCTGCAAGTTTGCAGGTGACACTAAACTCAGTGGTGCAGTTGATGCAATAGAAGGAAGGGATGCCATCCAAAGGGACCTGAACTAGCTTGTGAAGTGGGTCCATGAGAAACTGAAGATGTTCAGCAAGTCCAAGTGCAAGGTGTTACACCTGTCTCAGGGCAATCGCAGACATGAGGACAGACTGGAAGAAGAATGCATTGAGAGCAGCCCTGCAGAGAAGATTCTTGTTCTCGTGGACATGAACTGTTCAACATGAGCCATCAGTGCGAGCTTGCATCCCAGAAGGCCAACTGCATCCCGGGATTCATCAAAGGATGAGTGGCTAGAAGGTCGAGGGAGGTGATTGTTCCCCTCTACTCTGCTATTGTGAGGCCCCACTTGGAGTACTGAATCCAGGTTTGGCGCCCCAGCACAAGAAGGATGTAGATCTGTTAAAACAGGTCCAGAGGAGGGCCACAAACATGATCAAGGAGCTGGAGCACCCCTCCTATGAAGGAAGGCTGAGAGAGTTGGGTTGGTTTAGCCTGCAGAAGAGAAGTCTTTAGGGTGAATTCATTGCCTACAAACCACCTGTCTGAGCTGGAGCAAAAGCCCAGTGCAGGGAACGGTGGTTACGAGGGGCTGTCTGTGATGATTGCATCTTCTCAGTAATTAAAGGGGGCATAATAAAAGATGGAGAACAACTCTTTGCTCAATCAAATAATGACAGGACAAGGGGGAATGGTTTTAAACTAAAAGAGCAGAGATTTTGATTAGAGGTTAGAAGGAAATTCTTCACTCAGAGGGCGGTGAGGCACTGTAAGAGGTTGCCCACAGAACTTCCGGATACCCCATCCTTGGAGGTCTACAAGGCCTGTGTGGATGGGGCCCTGGCAAACTTGATCTAGTGGGTGGCATACTTGCCCATGGCGGGGGGGTTGGAACTAGATGATCTTTGAGGTAGCTTCTAAACCAAGCAGTTCTACGTTTCTATGATTCTAAGACAGGCAGTTTATTCCTTCTGAAAAACACTCATTCATCACTTTCCACACCGCATCTTTCAGCTCCTGGTTCCTCATGCTGTAGATGAGGGGATTCACTGTTGGACTCACCACCGAATACAGAACTGCCAGCAAAAGATTCAGGGAGGAGGAAGACATGGAGGGGGTTTCAGGTAGGCAAATATGGCAGTGCTGGTGAAAAGGGAGACAACGGCCAGGTGAGGGAGGCATGTGGAAAAAGCTTTATGTCGGCCCTGCTGTGAGGGGATCCTCAGCACAACCCTGAAGATCTGCACATAGGACAGCACAAGGAAGACAAAACACACAAATAATAAAGAGGCACTAACCACAATAAGCCTAGCCTCTTTGATATAGGCATCAGTGCAGGAGAGCTTGAGGATCTGGGGAATTTCACAGAAGAACTGGTCCAGGGCATTGCCTTGGCAGAGGGGAAGGGAAAAGGTATTGGCAGTGTGCAGCACAGCATAGAGAAAAGTACTGCCCCAGGCAGCTGCTGCCATGTTGACACAAGCTCTGCTGTCCATTACTGTCCCATAGTGCAGGGGTTTGCAGATGGCAATGTAGCGGTCATAAGCCATGATGGTGAGAAGAGAAAACTCTGCTGTGACAAATGTGACAAACATAAAGACCTGGGTAGCACAACCGAAGAAGGAAATGGCCCTGGTGTCCCACAGGGAATTAGCCATAGCTTTGGGAACAGTGGTGGAGATGGATCCCAGGTCGATGAGGGCGAGGTTGAGGAGGAAGAAGTACATGGGGGTGTGGAGGCGGTGGTCGCAGGCTATGGCGGTGAGGATGAGGCCGTTGCCCAGGAGGGCAGCCAGGTAGATGCCCAGGAAGAGCGCGAAGTGCAGGAGCTGCAGCTCATGTGTGTCTGCAAGTGCCAGGAGGAGGAACTCAGTGGGGAAGCTGCTGTTGGACATTTGCTGCTTCTGGGCATAGCAGCCTATTTATGGAGGAATTTAAAGAGGCAAGTTAGATAGAGTTTTCTGAGCAAAACCTAAAGCATATCTCATTGAAACATCCTCAACAAGACACACTGCCTTTTCCAGGGAAGAATACATGCTTCTGCCTGGAGCTTTTGATTTGGTTGCCTAAGAATGCCTAAGAGACCAAGTTAGTCAACTTTGCTCTCTGGTAGGGTCAGTACTGCCCTGTAGGTACATGATAAAGACCACCAGGGACTGGTGGTGGTTTCTGAGACAGGTACCTGCCCCAGGCAGCAGGCTCTGGGAAGCAGAAAGTCTCCCCCCTACTCTTCTGGGTGGCCTCCTTCCTCCCACAGCTTCTCCCCGCAGTGTCCTGGGCAGATCCCCAGGCAGGCTGAGTGCTGAGCCTGGCAGGCAGCAGAGGCCCTGCCCCGGCACACAGCCCCTGGGACACAGCAGGGACCCTGCTCTGCACCACAGCCCTGGCCAGTCCTGCCTGCACAGCCCGCAGCCAGCCCTCTAGAAGGAGCCGTCACGTCCTGTCCCTCTGACAGCTTTGGAAGGTAATCCCTGCTCTGGAATTTGTCATTTTCCTCTTATTCAAAAAAAACTCCTCCTGAGTCCTGAGTCCTCCTGAAAGCTCCCGTAGGCTGTGGGTTTTTCCAGCAAATCTGGAGATGGCACCAGGAACAACAGCTGCATTGCCCTGTAGCCAGAGACTTACTCTGTTCAGGGCTCTGAAGATTTCTCCTACCGTGAGCTCTCAGCATCCCCCCTCCACACTGCCTTTAACATCTCCCTCCCTTCTCTCACTGCCCTTGTCCCCTGCAGGCAGTGCCCCCAGCCCTGCTGTGCTGTGCAGAGGAGCTGCTCCTGGGCAGAGCTGTCTCTCTGCAGTGCTGCCCGCTTGCTAGGAGCTCCCATTGGGCCCAAGAGCCCGGCCCAGCTCATCAGCACAGGGAGCTCTTGACAAGTCCCTGGGCCTCCAGGAAATCAACTTTGAATCACACTCAAGCAGTATTTTGGGATACAATCACTTCTCTAAAGTTTTGATCGGGACTTATTTCCAGTGCTGTCTTTGCTCCTAATTCCATAGAAGATGTTGGCAGGAGAATCATCTATTCTTGTCCCATTATGTGACCAGACACCCTCAACGTGAAAGGCAGGGTGAATACCACCTCTTCCAAGCACTTGGAGATATTGGTGGGATGCTGTGGAGTGTGTGGGGGAAGAGATGACACGACTTTTCCACAGAAACTCAAATCTCTCTGTCTACATATGCTACAAAACCACTTGTCAGCCCACAGAGTCATAGAAACATACAATGCTTTGGGGTTAAAGTGGACCCCAAAGACCATCAAGTTCCCAGTCCCCCTGCCATGGGCAGGAACAAATCCTACTAGTGTTGCTCAAGGTCCCATCCATCCTGGCCCTGGACACTATCAGGGAGGGGGCATCCAACACTTCTCTCGGCAACCTGTTCCAGTCCCTCACCAACCTCCCAGTGAAAGATTTTCTTCTTTAGATTTGAATGTAAATGGACTGTCTTGTAGTTTAAAAGGGATTGCCCCTTTCCTAGAGCTACAATCCCTGATAAAAGATTCTATCCCTATCTTTCTCCTATTTTTCTCCCCCCGGTTCTGTTAAGGAGAGTCAGGAAGACGTTTAGTGGCTGCGTTGTGCTTCGCTAACAGCTGGGGATAAACCACAAAACATCTGAGCGACACAAACCTGACTGACAATTGATAAAGGAAGCGGTGAGGGGAACCAGACATGGTCAATCACACTGACTGAAGATATCACGGGAGAGAGAGAAAATATTTATTCCAGTGAGATTATCTGATCAGAGGGCTTGTTGGTCTGGAAACCAACAGAAAAGGGGGAATGCTGGTTAAAGGGTATGAGAAGAGGCCTGAAGACACTTGGGTTGTCTGAGTCTGGAGAAAAGAAGGCTGAGGGGTGACCCTCATTGTCCTCAACATCTTCCTGAGTGGGGGAAGTGGTGAAAGGGGAGGTGATGAGCTTTTCTCCTTGGTAACTGACCATTTAGAAGGTATGGGGAATGGCACAAAGAAAGCTGCACAAGAGGACTGCTTCAGATGGGACACATCAGGAAAAAATTTTGTACTGTGAGGTGGGTGGTTAAATGTGGAACAGGCTCCCTAGAGACCTGGCTGATGCCCCATGCCTGTCAGTGTTCAAGAGGTGTTTGGAAATTGCCAGAAATTAATCATGGATTTTTTTTTTCCTATATATATGCCCATAGCTTCATGTATATTTATATTCATAACTCTGGAATATTACTATGTAAAATCCATAGACTATCCGAAGTTAAAAGGGACACATAATGATCATTGAGTCCAACTCCTAGCTCCACATGGGTCTACACAAATGTTTTTATAAACCAATGTGGATGTAGGACTAGAAGGTGTTTTGAGCTAATTTAAGCTGATGATACTGGGAACTTGGAGGAGTTGTTGACTCCATTACTCTGAAAGGTGGAAAAGCCTTGCAGAGATAGATTGGAGAGCTGGGCAATCACCAACTGCATGAAGTTTTAAAAGAGCAGAGTGCTGGGTCCTGTAGCTGGGATGCAGGCAACCCTGGCTATGCTTTCAGACTGGGGGACCCAGGGACACAAGACTCAGCCCCACAGAGAGATATCTCAGAGGTTGTGGTTGTTCAAGCTGAATATAAGTAGTAGTGTGCCCTGGCAGAATAGGAGAACCAACTGTATCCTGGGGTGCATCAAGCATGGCTTTGACACACTGAATAGTTGAGGCTGACTGTCCTGCTCTACTCTGCGCTAAGTCTGTGTCCTCTATAATTTTTGTATGTGCAGTTCTGGGCACCACAGTACAAAAAGGACGTGAAACTATGGTGCTTGGCTTCTGGGTGCTGATCTATTCTCTCATTAATGACCATGGGGATACAGCACTTGTTCTTTACCAAACTTCATACAGTTAGTGATCTTCATCCTCTCTAATCTATTAGATCTCTCTGCAAAGCGTACCACCCTCAGCAAATTCAAAAGCAGCTCCTCCCAGTTTATTATCATAATCAAGTTAAACTTCAAACACCTTCCTAGTCCTACATCCAAAGTGTTTATACCAACATTTAATTGAGCTGGCCCTAAAACTGGTATGAGGGACCCCACTGGTGACTAATGCCAGCTTCAGTGTGAACCCATTTACCACAACCCTTTGATTACTACCCATCAGCCAGTTATTCACCAGAAGGTAAACATTTTTGTGTGTCTCATGCTGGACCATGCAATCCAGTAAGGATCTCACTGAGAAGCTGTGACAAAAACTTTGCACAAATCCAAAAAGATCCCATCAGTTTAGATTTCCCTTAGTCAATTAGCTTCAGTGATCTTATCATAAAAGGAAGTCAATTTTGTCCAAACAGGACCTACCTCTCATGAACCCCATGTTGGCTGGGATTAATGACTGCATTGTCCCCAAGGCATAGCCTTCCATAGCTACCAGAACAATCTTCTCCATACTTTTACCATGCACTGAAACATGAGGACCATAACATGCCTGTACATTACCAGGGTCTTCTTACTTGCCCATCACTAGCAGGCTTTGGCAAACAACATTTGCCAACTTTGGACCTCTCCACATTCCCCAGGCTCTTATAATAATTGAGAGAGGCCCTGCATTCAGTATGTCAGCCAGCTCTCTGAGTTCTCTGGGATGAATCCCATCCGGACCCATTATGATGGTTGTGACCAACAGCTAAACACCACATGTAGACCATTCGCTCACCCTCCCCCTTCCTCCTCAGGATTGGGGAGAGAAATGGAAAGTGAAGCCCGTGAGTTAAAGGATAAAGACAGTTTAATAAGACAGAAAAAATAATAATAACAATAATAATAATAATAACAATGATGATAATAGTACCTAAAGAATAATAATAATGTGGAAACAAGTGATGCACAATGCACCTGCTCACCACCTACACAGCCAATGCCCAATATAACCCCGAGCAGTCAGGCCCCCTCCCCCTGGCTAGCCACCCTCTGTCATTTCCAGCATGGCGTCAGATAGAATGGCATGCCCCTCGTGCTAGTTTTGGGTCACCTAATCTGGGTCCTTCCCTCCCAGCTCCACTGCACCCTCAGCCCCACTGTTGGCAGGACAGAGCAAGAAGCTGAGAATCATCATGGCTTGGTACATGCCAGCTGCTGTGCAACAATGGTAAAACATCAGAGGTGTTATCAACATCTGTCGCTCTCATCCTAAGCCAACTGCATAGCATTCTACCCAGCTACTAGGAGGAAAATTAACTCTGTCCCTAAACAAACCAGGTTACCCATGGACTTGAATGGATCCAAGGTGTGACCGCAAATCACACACACTTTCGAATCAGTTGGGCATTTGTCATTCCCACTGTCACGGTTCTAAAGCTCAGGGCACCCAGGGTCCTGAAGCCCATCCTCGGCATTGAAGATGGAGGCAAGAGAAGGCATTGTGCATCTTTGCTTTCTACTATATCTGTCTCTGTGAGGTGACCTTCCCCATCAAGTAGAGGATCTATGTTTTCTCTGGCTCCTCCTTTTTCTATTCATATATTTAAAAAAAAACTTTTCAGTGTCACCCCACAGATGTGACCCAGCTTCCTAAACTCTAATTTGGGCTTTGGCCACAGGAATCTTCTCTCTATAAACGTAAACAGCACTCCCTATGGTCCTTCCACTTTGCCCTGACCAGCAGCCCAGCAGCCAACACACTGCACTGTTCATCCCTCATCCAGAACCAGAGTCCTCACAGTCAAGCCATGACAGCTACTTCCCCACCTTCTTGACTACCTGTATTTTGGGATGCACGATGTTTAAAGAACTAGGCCAGCACTGATGAGTGCCTGACACCTTCAAAAGCAGTTTCCCAGGGGACCTTGCTTCTAGTCCTCTGAGCAGCCACATAGTCTGCTCTCCCCATATCCAGGGCTTCAAGTTTTGGTAGCAGTTTTCCTCCTGTCACCAAAAAATTTTAAGCTCAACCACTTCATGGTCACTCACTGACCAAGACAGCCACCAATTTCCACAGCCCCCACAGCACTCTCTGTGTACTCCAGCAACAGATCTGGGAGGGCACCTTACACCTGATTGTCTCCCTTAACACTTTCCAAGAAGTTATCATTCTTTGGTGCTTCAGGAAGATATCTGGACACACTTGTCTCCATTCTTGCCGTCTTCCCACTTGACATGTTAGGTTTTGCACTCCATCACTTAGCTTATCACCGGCACAGGCCTTATTTTATCCCTTTCCCCCTTCAACTCTGGTTTAAGGTCCTGTCTGTCTCAGCTCCACTAACTCCTGGGCAAAAGTCCTTCTCCCCCTCTGAGAGGGGCGCATCTACATCTGGTGCCATTCAGGCTGAGTGTTGCATAGACAGCCATGATCAATATTTCACAAAGAAGTTCTTATGATTGCACTGATTAAAGCCACAAATTAATACTAGCAGTGTGTTTGTATCAACACTGATCCCTCCTATCAGAGGGACAGGAAACCAAACACAACCTATGCCCCTAGGATTCTTTAACCAGTCACCCCAAATTCCTAAAATCCCATACAATTGCTCTTGGACTTCTCCTTGCTA